>JASDQU010244226.1:11082-41944 GCA_032191745.1 Picea mariana
TGGTCACCAAGGTGTAGTGAAAGTGGATCCTCTTTGGAAGCCACGATATCCTGGCGTATGTCTAGCTAGTGTCTGATGCTTTTGCACACCAGATGACACCTGCGTTGACCCCCACTGATAATCTCCTCCTCTACTATGAGGTCCTTCTGAATGACATCATACAAGGTTCACGACATCTGAATCCTAGCCTTTGCACGAATGTTGACATTAAGGCAAAACAAGAACCTGTTGACCTTAATTTTATTCGTATTAAGGTGTGGAGCATACCGAAGAAACTCCATAAAATGGGCATCATACTCGGGCATCGTACAACCACCCTACCTTAAGGAATTAAACTCGTTGATCTGACGCTCAATGAATTCCTCTAATAAGTATCTCTCTCGGAACCATTCCTCGAAAATTTCCCATGACACGTCTTCAATGACTATGTTCAATTGTGGCAGGAGCGTCTTCCACCATATAAGAGCACTCCCCTTTAGTTGAAAGACTGCCACACGAACCTTCATGTTGGAGGTATAGTCGTGAAATGAAAAGAACAACGCCATATTCTCCAATCATTCCTCGGTGGTTGCGCCATCCAGGGAACCAAAGAACTCACGAAATTTGACCTTCTCGAGTTCACGGTGAATGCTATCAGTACTGACTTGAGCGTACAGTGGACCCTCAGGGGGTGTCGGTGTCCTAGCCTCATCTCTATCCAAATGGTTGATCAGTTCCTTAGACATCCGCTAAAAATACCTCATCATCCCAACCACATCACCCATCGCTATCTGTTCCTTCTCGACAACTTGTTCGTCTCCCTGGGGGTTAGACCCCTTAGGAGTGGATGCTACTCGAGGCATCACGTCTCCTCCCCTATCATCTCGTTGTCTACCTCTACGGCATCCTCTAACCATGATTACTTGCATGAATACAAATCAAATTAATTAGTGACCTTATAATCATAAATAATTCAACAAAAGCCATAGTGATCCCAACTCGCTAATCGAACCTGCTTTGATACCATATGTAACGTCCCCAGTTGTTACAACTACCAGTGAACCAAAAAGTGAAATGTTTTTTTGTTTTTATGCAGGAAGTAAATGATGACAATAGTTAAACCATGCATCTTGATGATGAACACCCGCATGCAGATCAAGTAACAAACAACAATGAATCAACACATTAGCACATTGAGTAACTAGGCGAAACATGCGAAAATCAAAGACAAATAGAAATGACTACTCGTCTGACACAAATGCGACAACTCCTACAACCTAAAGGACAACATCCACAATCCTAACACAATGGCCTCAATGACCAGTAACTAGTAACCTCTATGGCACGCAAACCAAATGCATAAAGGTACTACATCCAAAGCACCAACAATAACTACAATGAACAAACACCCATAACAGGAAGCACAAACTCCGACCAAGTTATCTTTTGTCTCTATATAATACGGTGCAGAAAGATCCCCTCATCAGGAATCATTCCATCGCTAGGTGATATGCGGGATAATAACCCTAGCGCAACATGACCTATTTGGACCACAGACTCAAGACAAATACACGTGCTAGGAGACTGAAATAACTAAAAAGAAGACGATACACACACGCCCAAGCAACGAGTCAATAGGACGCAAGATGACATTACTCGATTTAAAATTGCATGAACTATTAAATGAAACGTCGACAAGCATAAAGCATTAATTGTTAAGCATGATGCCTAAGTGTTAAGGGATGAACCACTATAATGTTGCTATTAACATAAATTTTATCATAACTGTGAATGGTTGTATCCAACACTGATATCATTGTCTAATAATAATAATAAAAACCACAAAAAAATGCTTTCAATAAACAAACAAGAACAAGTTGCCATAAAGACATGATGTCCTTAATTCCCACTAACCAATGCTAATACGCAGTCATACCATCATTGATACAAGAAGGAATAGATTGTTCTTACTATAATTACTACCTGCTAAAACACAGTCATAGTACATGCTAAAACAAGCCTTATAAATCCAGAAAAACAAACATTGTTTCCATATAGAATAACCCAACATATATGTTTGAAGGAAAGAACCAAATGAGTTCAGCAAGTCACATGGACATGATCTTGATAGAGAATAAAGAGTAGYGCAATCAAGATAAATGTAAGACAACACTTCAGATAGAATGTAAAATTATGAAATTGAAACTAATATAGATCTATACAAAAACCACTTGTCTCAAGAGCYGACAATGTCCTAAGTGTCAATATCCAATCTGTACTAAGAACCTATTCCATAGTATACTCACCRTCATTGTATTTTATAAATTTGYTGCATAGTAACATTATAAATTGACGGTCAATCACAACTATAAATTGATGGTCATTCCATGGTAAAACTCAATCAAAAGCATATGTAAAACGCAATGATTCCATAAGTAAAACTCAGTCAAAAAGCATATGTAAAACTCAGTCATTCCATAAGTAAAACTTAGTCAAAATAATGTGTAAAACACATATGTAAAACTTAGTCAAAGCATATGTAAAAATCAGTCATTCCATAAGTAAACTTAGTCAAAATCATATGTAAACACAGTCCAAGCATATGTGAAATGCATATGTAAAACTCGGTCAAGCATATGTAAAACTCGATTAAATTTAGTCACTCAACGGATTCAATGTAAAACTTCATCATTCCGTAAGTAAAACTTAGTTCAAGCATATGTAAAATGCATATGTAAACTCATCCAAAGCATATGTAAATTTAGTCATTCCATAAGTAAAACTCAGTGAAAAGCATATGTAAAACGCATATGTAAACTCAGTCAAAGCATATGTAAAACTTAGTCATTCCATAAGTAAAACTCATTTAAAATCATATTTAAAATGTAGTCAAAGCATATGTGAAACACATATGTAAAACTCAGTCAAGCTTATGTAAAACTCGATTTGATTCAATCATTCAATGGAATCAATGTAAAACTCAACCAATCCATTAGTAAAACTCAGTCCAAAAGCATATGTAAAACACATTGAAGGCAAATGATGTCTGGGTATTAGAAACGTTGTCTAAATTTTGTTGTGAGTAAATATGCGAGATTGTTGTAATAATATGTGCCAAGGGTGTCTAGTAAAATGCCATTCGATTGTTTTTCTTTATTCCAATAGATTAAAACGTTGTCTTTCAAATTTATGTAACAATTTTGCAGTGTGTATCTATGTGTATAAAAATTCGCTACCATAATTAAAATGCTACAATATATTTCTATACCACATTGAAAACGTTGGGTAGTACTGCTATCCTTATTCGCTATAACATTGATGTCCATACTCACTGTAAAAAACATATTGTCACTTAATTGCTAGAAATTGATGTTTCTTAGACTCTTAACTACCACGAAATTTAATAAAGCATAGTCAAGTGTAAGTGACACACAGGGTAAATTTGACATCAACGTAATAACTTGCAGAGTAAATTCATAGGCTAGATGTATTAAAAACACATATTAAATTTTCCATCAAATGTAATAAATCACACAGGGAAATTGCAGGCCAGATGTATTA
Organism: Picea mariana; assembly: GCA_032191745.1. Classification (NCBI taxonomy): domain Eukaryota; kingdom Viridiplantae; phylum Streptophyta; class Pinopsida; order Pinales; family Pinaceae; genus Picea; species Picea mariana. The sequence continues at coordinate 14,623 of JASDQU010244226.1, forward strand.
AAGACATAGAATAAACTCGCCATCAATGTAATATATTCTAGATGAAATTCACAGGTTAGATGTATTAAAAACGTAGAGCAAATTCTCCATCGAATGTAATAAATTGCAGAGGAAATTTGTAGGCCAGATGTATTGAAAAGGCAGAGAAATAAATGGGTAGACAACTAGGAAAAATTATCCTTCGCTCATCATCCATGCATAGAAAAGAAGGGCATTAGAATCTATAGGTCTATAAACACCGAAGTGATGACCGTCAATTTAGCTCCTGGCCGACTGCTCAGGAATGGACCAATGATCTAGGGATAAGGAAGGAAGATAAATCACAATGTATTCATAATCATCAATCAAACAAAACAGAACAGTCATAGCGATTAGGGATTGGGTTGCCAAGGAAATCAATTCAAATGCAGCGAGCGTAAAGCTGTTATGATTTTAAGTTCTCGATTAAAAACATTGAGTAAAACATATTTATTTACACAAGAGAAGTGTCAATATCCAATCTGTACTAAGCACCTATTCCATAGTATTCTTGTCGTCATTGTATTGTATAAATTTGTTGGAAAATAACACTATAAATTGACAGTCAATCAGAACTATAAATTTACGGTCATTCCATGGTAAAACTCAGTCAAGGGAATATGTAAACTGTAGTCATTCCATAAGTAAAACTCATTCAAAAGCATGTGTAAAACGGGTATGTAAAATTCAGTCAAAGCATATGTAAAACTCAGTCATTCCATAAGTAAAATCAGTCAAAATCATGTGTAAACGTAGTCCAAGAATATGTGAAACACATATGTAAAACTCGGTCAAGCATATGTAAAACTTGATTCAACTCAGTCATTCAACAGATTCAATGTAAAACTCCATCATTCCATAAGTAAAACTCAGTTCAAGCATATGTAAAACGCATATGTAAATTGATTCAAAGCATATGTAAAACTCATTCATTCCATAAGTAAAACTAAGTTAAAATCATATGTAAACCGCATATGTAAAATGCATTTGTAAACTCAGTCAAAGCATATGTAAAACTAAGTCATTTTATAAGTAAAAATCAGTTAAAAGAATATGTAAAAAGCAGTGAAAGCATATGTGAAACGCATATGTAAAACTCAGTCAAGCTTATGTCAAACTCGATTCGATTCAGTCATTCAATGGATTTAATGTAAAAATCATCCATTCCATTAGTAAAACTTAGTCCAAAAGCATATGTAAAACACATTGAAGGAAAACGTTGTCTAGGTATTAGAAACGTTGTCTAAATTTTGCTGTCAGTAAATATGTGAGATTGTTGTAATAATACGTGCCAAGGTTGTCTAGTAAAATGCCATTCGATTGATGTTATTTATTCCAATGGATAAACACACTGTCTTTCAAATTTATATAAAAATTTTGTAGTGTGTATCTATGTGTATAAAAATGTGCTACCATAAATAAAACGCTACAATATATTTCTCTACCACATTGAAAATGTCGGGTAGTACTGCTATTCATATTCGTTGTAGATACATTATTATCCATACTCACTGTAAAAAAATGATGTCACTAGATTGTTAGAAATTGATGTTTGTCAGAACCTTAACTACCAGAAAAGTTAATAAAGCATAGTCAAGTGTAAGTGACATGCAGGGTAAATTCGCCATCAACGTAATAACTTGCAGAGGAAATTTGCAGGCCAGATGTATTAAAAACGTAGAGTAAATTCAACATCCAATGTAATAAATTGCAAAGGGAAATAGTAGGCCAGATGTATTAAAGATGCAGAGTAAATTCACCATCAATGTAATATATTGTAGAGGAAATTCGCGGGCCAGATGTATTAAAAACACAGATAAAATTTGCCATGAAATGTAATAAATTGCAGAGGAAATTCAGAGGCCAGATATATTGAAAACACAAAGAAGGAAAGGGGTAGATAGTTGGGAAAAATTATCCTTCATCATCCATGTAGAGAAAAGAAGGGCATTAGAATCTATAGGTCTATAGACACCAAAGCGATGACCATCAATTCAACTCTTGGTTGGCTGCTCAGTCATGGATGGATGATCTAGGGATAAGGATGGAAGATAAATCAGAAACTCTTCATAATAATCAATAAAACAAAACATAACATTTATAGCGATCAGGGATTGGGTTTCCATGGAAATCAATTCAAATGTAGTGAGTGTAAATCTATTATGATTTTAAGTTCTCGATTAAAAACATTTAGTAAAACAAATTTATTTACACAATAGAAGTACAATGAAAGCGTAAAAAAAATATTAATCAACCATTTAAAGCATTCCTAAAAATGCTCCATGGTGTCCCAAAATTTCCCTCACCCACCAAAAAACATTCCTAAAAATGCTCCTTGGTGTCCAAAAATTCCCTTACACATTTTAAATGACTTACGCCCTTACTAAATTCCTAGTTGAGTTCATAATTAGAAAGTTTTTAAAGGCAAGATTCCTTTCTAAGTTAGTCATTCAACTTTTTCCTTACGCTTCCCTTTTTCTTTATGTTTCCCCCTTTTCCATTAGTTTCATATTTCTTTTAAGTTTCCCTCTTTTCCTTTTTATCTAAACTCAAATTAGCAAGTGTAGAAAAACCACCTTTTACCCCTTTTTCTTTTTAATTAATAAAATTTAATTAGAATAAGAAAAAAAAACAATGAATTCCCTTTTAAAATTTAATCCCCCAATAAAATTTTATTTTAATAAATTAATTGAATTTGTTACCCCCTTCTCGTCACATGTTTAATTATGATTATTATTTTTGACCAAAAGTGTTACTTATACCTAGGTTTTAATTTCACTAGGCTGGGAGACATTTTTATTAGCGAAAAGGTTTTTAAATCTTACTTGTCACATCATTCGTTCTAAGGTCGTATAGGTTTATTCACTTACCCATTAAAAACATGACATGCCCTTATGGATGCACTAGGTGCTCCAAGGGTGCCACTCGCCTCTTTCTGTTTTCCTTGCGTGATGTGCCCTTCAGGAAGCACTACATGCGCCAAGGGTGCCACTCGCCACTTTCCATTTTCCTTGTGCGTCGTTCCCTTGAGGATGCACTACGTGCTACAAGGGTGCCACTCACCTCTTGACTGACTTGGTAGACATCCAAAACCCATGGAGTCAATACTCCGCCAGGTGATCTTGTGGGAGACTAAGGTCCTCTAAGGAATAAGGCCCCTACCTTATTGCGTGGCCCTTAGAATCATCGTGAGTGACTGTCGCAGTCTTCCCTCACAACATCGTGGGTATTATAGAACTAGGTAATCGTTAACCTATAGTTAGAGCCACCATAGGAGTGCTACTAGGCTGTGGCCAAGATTTTTTCCACACCTCTCCCTCAAAGTCTTTGGTTGTTATGCGTGAGCCCTCTACTCCACATGTGAGTCTAGTCGGAAAGCTATCGTCAGCCTACATCATCAATAAATCGTGTCAGCAATAATAATCAACCATCATAACATCTAATCAGATATACATATGTCATATCAATCAATAACAAAATCCCAATAGTCCACTCCCTGACTCGATACAGAGTCCAAGGGGTTTCATTGATGCCTCTGCATCCTCAAGGTCCAAGGTCCTGCACACTCAGGAGAACCCAGTTAATATCACCTGTCTATGTATATACAAAAAATAACATATCATCATATCCATAATGCCTCACAATCATAATAAAACGACCAATAGTATAAAAATATCGATCACTTGCAAGAAAGTGTCCTCAAAGAATAAGTTCACTCTGTGCGTGCAAGAGTGGGATGTTACATACACCCCCTCTTGGTCTAAAATTCGTACTGAAGTTTCACAGTATATAAGTACCAAAAAAATGTATGTTATAGTATCCTAAGTCTATCTATCAAACAAAATTGGAAACTATTGGTGCATATCATATGCGCTCTCCTAGGTCACTGAGTGTAGAATATAGTTGTCCCACTGAACCTTGACCTGATCTACTATTTGACATCATAGTTGACGAATGCGATGATATAGGATATGGATCGGCTCAGAAGTGAGTGCACCCCTATCAAGTACGTGCAAGGAACTCATGCCAATAACATGTGTAGGTTCACTAACATAATGTCTCAAAACAGATATGTAAAAAACATCATGCATATGCCTCAAAGAATCAGGAAAGGCTAGTCAATAGGCCACATGCCCCTTCCTTTGCACAATATCGAAAGGTCCCATGAACCTAGGAGAGATTTTATCACCCTTTCCAAACTTGATTGAACTCTTATGCGATCTCACCCACAATAATACTCAATCACCAACTTCATAACTATGGTCTACACGGTGCAAATCAACATAACTCTCCTGCCAATCCTACTCTTCTTTGATCTTTTGTCTTATTGTTTTCATTTGATATTCCATTTCATGGATCACTTCTGGTCCCACCAAGACCCTATCCTCAAGCCAATTCCAACTCAAAGGCGTTTGACATGGTCACCTGTAAAGAAACTCGAAAGGTGACATCTTAATGGTGCTTTGGTAGATGTTGTTATATGATAATTCTAGCAGTGGCAAGAATTCTTCCCAATTCTTATGTTGGTCCATCACGTACATACGCAACATGTCTTCCAATATTTGGTTTGTTTGTTCAGTTTTCCCATCTATCTCCAGGTGATACATGGTAGTGAACTTAATTTGGGTTCCCAATGCCTCTTTCAAACTAGTCCAAAATTGTCTGGTAAACACCGATCGTCGATCAGATATAATCCTCTTAGGCACACCATACAGCCTCACAATCTCACTGATGAAAACTCTAGCTATGTCTGGTGCCTGATACATCATGCGCACAAGAATAAAATGAGCACTCTTCATCATAGTTTCAACTACCAAAAAAATTGAGTCGTGTCTCCTTCCCATGAGTGCAAATACAACAATGAAATCCATCGAAATGACCTCCCATTTAAATTCTGGAATAGTGTGAGGTTGTAGTAATCCTGCTAGATGTCTATGTTCAACCTTCATCTATTGACATTCTAGACATCTGGCCACATAGTTGACTATGTATGCCTTCATTCATTTCTAGAAGAATAAGGGTTTAAGGTTCGCCCACATCTTCATGACTCTCGGGTGAGCCATGTACACTACTATGAGAGCCTCGTTTAGAATCAATCTCCTCAACTCATTGTGCGATGGTACATAAATTTGATTGTTAATTCTAAATAATCCATCATCGTCCAACATAAATCCTGTAAATCTTGGTACCGTCATTGTGTTTTGTCCGATAAAATCCTTGACCTCTTTGTACCAGTCATCCTCGCATTGTAAAGTTAGAATATTTTCACCTAGATTTGTCTGAAGAGGGATCATCGAAAATATGCACAGTCTTTGACTTGACGCATCAGCCACTCTCTTCATTGTTCCCTTTATGTAAGTAATCTCAAAATTGTACTCACTGAGAAATTCTAAGCAACGTCATTTTCGCACGTTCAGATTTCTTTGCGTAAAGATCTGTCGTAGTCCACAATGGTCCATTCTTAGTTAAAATTTTTTTCCAATAAAGTAGTGTCTCCACACTCTCAAGGCATATACAATGGCTAACAACTCAAAATCATGTGTCACGTAGTTCTCCTCATGCCTTCTCAACTTCCTTGAGATGTAAGCGATCACTCGACCGTCTTGCATCAAGACTCTACCTAAGCCTTCCTTGGATGCATCAATGCATACCAAGAAGTCCGCATCCATGTCAGGGACATTTAGTATAGGTGTTGTTGTCAACATCTCCTTGATCCTCCGAAATTATTTTACGCATTTCTTGGTCCAAACAAACTTCTTGTTCTTCTTTTGAAATTCTGTGATCGTATTTGCTATCTTTGAAAATCCCTCGACGAACTATTGATAGTATCCTTCTAAACCCATGAAGCTACATAATTTCAGGACATTCATCAGCGCAGGCCATTCCATAATAGCCTCGACCTTTGTTGGATCCACAGCGATACCTTCATCGGAGATGACATGACCTAAGTAGTGAATCTTCGATTGATAAAATGAGCATTTAGACAATTTACCATACAATTTGTTCTCTCACAGGCACTATAGTACCAAGTGCAAGTGCTCGTCATGCTCCTCCATCATCTGAGAGTAAATCAAAATATCGTCAATGAATACTTGGACAAACTTGTCCAATTACTCTTGGAACACTCCATTCATCAAACTCATAAATGCTCCTAGGGTTTTCATCAGTCCAAACGGTAAAACAGTAAACACGTAATGTCCAAACTTCATCTTAAAGGAGGTCTTAGGGACGTCATCCTCCTTGATCTGTAACTAGTGATAGCCTGATCTCAAGTCGATGTTTGAAAACATTGTCACACACTTCATCTGATCAAACATATCATTAGTCCTTGGCGGAAAATACTAATTCTTAATCGTTTCCTTGTTCAAGTGACGGTAATCAATGCAGAGTCTCCATGACCCATCCTTCAATTGTATGAAAATAACAGGCGCACCCCATAGTGACACACTTGGATGTGTAAGTCCCAGTTCCAACAACTCCTTCAATTGCATTCTCAACTCTTGTAACTCCGAGGTTGACATCCGATAAGAAGTTCTCACTATTGGTTCAGTCCCTGGTTTTAGGTCTATATTAAATTCCAATTCCCTCTCCAGTGGCATCCCAGGTAACTCCTCCGAGAAGACGTCCGCAAACTCTCTCACCACAGGAAGGTGTTCTAGACCTTCCACTACTCCCTTCTCATTTAACGCAAGGATTGCATAAATCTTACACCCCTTGCACATGCTCTTCCATAGCTACAAGGAAGAGATGAACCTCAAGGAAACTCCCTGGTTCAGACCTACAATCACACGTCTCTGACCCTCATCATTGACCAATCTCAACCATTTTTTCTTATAATTGAGTATCGCCTCATGCGATTCCAACCAGTCCATACCAATCACGACATCATAAGATCCTAATATCATGATGTATAGGTTGGCCCTAGTGAAAAACTCCCCCAGGTTCAGGGTAAAACCCGTAACCTTCCCTCGAACCTTCTATTTTGATACCGAAGACATTTCTACAAATCTAAACTTATCCTGTTCGATTGCCTTTACCTTAATCATTTTTAGCACTTCACCCAAAATGAAACTTCGGGTATCATCGATATCTATCAAAATAATAAGGGTATGGTCAGCGAATGTACCTGATGTATTGAGAACAGTAAATTGGTGCTCTTCCTTGCGTTTATTCATCGCTGCATGATTCTAATGGGCCTTGCCGAAATATCCCATGGTAGTGGGTCCAACTGATCTAGATGATCTAGTCCTCTCCACTGGGTTTTCGTGTTGATAGTGTGGCTCCCCACATTTCCATCACCCATTCTTTAGTCCAGTACTCCTAGTAATCGAAGTAGAAGTTGGCGACCCAACGACCTAGAATCTTGGTCCATTTTGTGGAACAGACCTAAACTACTACTATTGTGGTCAACGTTGTTGCTAATGATGTGGTCCTCGGTAAGGAGTCTGTTGTTGTGGCACTGGTCACCAAGGTGTAGTGAAAGTGGATCCTCTTTGGAAACCACGACATCCTGGTGTATGTCTAGCTGGTGTCTGATGCTTTTGCACACCATATGACACCTCCGTTGACCCCCACTGATAATCTCCTCCTCTACTATGAGGTCCTTCTGAATGACATCATACAAGGTTCGTGACATCTGAATCCTAGACTTTGCACAAATGTTGACATTAAGGCCAAATAAGAACCTGCTGACCTTACGTTTATTGGTATTAAGTTGTGGAGCATACCGAAGAAACTCCATAAAACGGGCATCATACTTGGGCACCGTACAACCACCCTTCCATAAAGAATTAAACTCATTGATCTGATGCTCAATGAATTCCTCTAATAAGTATCTCTCTCGGAACCATTCCTTGAAAATTTCCCATGACACATCTTCAATGACTATGGTCAATTGTGGCAGGAGCATCTTCCACCATAGAAGAGCACTCCCCTTTAGTTGAAAGATTGCCACACGGACCTTCATGTTGGAGGTATAGTCATGAAATGAAAAGAACAATTCCATATTCTCCAACCATTCCTCGGTGGTTGCGCCATCCAGGGAACCAAAGAACTCATGAAATTGGACCTTCTCGAGTTCACGGTGAATGCTATCAGTACTGACTTGAGCGCATGGTGGACCCTCAGGGGGTGTCGGTGTCCTGGCCTCATCTCCATCCAAATGGATGATCAGTTTCTTAGACATCTACTAAAAATACCTCATCATCCCAACCACATCACCCATCGCTATATATTCCTTCTCGAAAACATGTTCGTCTCCCTGGGGGCTAGACCCCTCAGGAGTGGATGCTACTGGAGGCATCACGTCTCCTCCCCTATCATCTCATCGTCTACCTCTGTGGCATACTCTAACCATGATTACCTGCACGAATACAAATCAAATTAATTAGTGACCTTATAATCATAAATCAATCAACAAAAGCCGTAGTGATCCCAACTTGCTAATCGAACCTACTCTGATACCATATGTAACATCCCCAGTTGTTTCAACTACCAGCGAAGCAAAAAGTGAATTATTTTTTTGTTTTTAGGCAGGAAGGAAATGATGACAATAGTTAAACCATGCATCTTGATGATGAACACCTGCATGCAGATCAGGTAACAAACAACAACGAATCAACACATTAGCACATTGAGTAACTAGGTGAAACATGCGAAAATCAAAGACAAATAGAAATGACTACTCGCCCGACACAAACGCGACAACTCCTACAACCTGACAACATCCACAATCCTAACACAATGGCCTCGACGAACAGTAACTAGTAACCTCTATGGCACGCAAACCAAATGCATAAAGATACTACATCCAAAGCACCAACAATAACTACGATGAACAAACACCCATAACGGGAAGCACAAACTCCGACCAAGTTATCTTTTGCCTCTATCTAATAGGGTGCAGAAAGATCCCCTCATCAGGAATCATGCCATCGCTAGGTGATATGTGGGATAATAACCCTAGCGCAACATGACCTATTTGGACCACAGACTCAAGACAAATCCACGCGCTAGGAGACTGAAATAACTAAAAAGAAGATGATACACACACGCCCAATCAATGAGTCAATAGGACGCAAGATGACATTAATCGATTTAAAATTGCATGAACTATTAAATTAAACGTCGACAAGCATAAACCATTAATTGTTAAGCATGATGCCTAAGTGCTAAGGGATGAACCACTATAATGTTACTATTAACATAAATTTTATCATAACTATGAATGATTGTATCCAACACTGATATCGTTGTCTAATAATAATAATAAAAACCACAAAAAAATGCTTTCAATAAACAAATAAGAACAAGCTTCCATAAAGACATGATGTCCTTAATTCCCACCAACCAATGCTAATACGCAGTCATACCATCATTGATACAAGAAGGAATAGATTGTTCTTACTATAATTACTACCTGCTAAAACACAGTCATAGTACATGCTAAAACAAGCCTTATAAATCCAGAAAAACAAACATTGTTTCCATATAGAATAACCCAACATATATGTTTGAAGGAAAGAACCAAATGAGTTCAGCAAGTCACATGGACATGATCTTGATAGAGAATAAAGAGTAGTGCAATCAAGATAAATGTAAGACAACACTTCAGATAGAATGTAAAATTATGAAATTGAAACTAATATAGATCTATACAAAAACCACTTGTCTCAAGAGCCGACAATGTCCTAAGTGTCAATATCCAATCTGTACTAAAGAACCTATTCCATAGTATACTCACCATCATTGTATTTTATAAATTTGCTGCATAGTAACATTATAAATTGACAGTCGATCACAACTATAAATTGACGGTCATTCCATGGTAAAACTCAATCAAAATCATATGTAAAACGCAATGATTCCATAAGTAAAACTCAGTCAAAAGGCATATGTAAAACTCAGTCATTCCATAAGTAAAACTTAGTCAAAATAATGTGTAAAACACATATGTAAAACTTAGTCAAAGCATATGTAAAACTCACTCAGTCCATAAGTAAACTTAGTCAAAACCATATGTAATCACAATCCAAGCATATGTGAAATGCATATGTAAAACTCGGTCAAGCATATGTAAAACTCGATTAAATTCAGTCACTCAACGGATTCAATGTAAAACTTCATCATTCCGTAAGTAAAACTTAGTTCAAGCATATGTAAAATGCATATGTAAACTCATCCAAAGCATATGTAAATTTAGTCATTCCATAAGTAAAACTCAGTGAAAAGCATATGTAAAACGCATATGTAGACTCAGTCAAAGCATATGTAAAACTCAGTCATTCCATAAGTAAAACTCATTTAAAATCATATTTAAAATGTAGTCATAGCATATGTGAAACACATATGTAAAACTCAGTCAAGCTTATGTAAAACTTGATTTGATTCAATCATTCAATGGAATCAATGTAAAACTCAACCATTCCATTAGTAAAACTCAGTCCAAAAGCATATGTAAAACACATTGAAGGCAAATGATGTCTGGGTATTAGAAACGTTGTCTAAATTTTGTTGTGAGTAAATATGCCAGATTGTTGTAATAATATGTGCCAAGGCTATCTAGTAAAATGCCATTCGATTGTTTTTCTTTATTCCAATAGATTAAAACGTTGTCTTTCAAATTTATGTAACAATTTTGCAGTGTGTATCTATGTGTATAAAAATTCGCTACCATAATTAAAATGCTACAATATATTTCTATACCACATTGAAAACGTTGGGTAGTACTACTATCCTTATTCGCTATAACATTGATATCCATACTCACTGTAAAAAAAATGTTGTCACTTAATTGCTAGAAATTGATGTTTCTTAGACTCTTAACTACCACGAAATTTAATAAAGCACAGTCAAGTGTAAGTGACACACAGGGTAAATTTGCCATCAACGTAATAACTTGCAGAGGAAATTCATAGGCTAGATGTATTAAAAACACATATTAAATTTTCCATCAAATGTAATAAATCACACAGGGAAATTGCAGGCCAGATGTATTAAATACATAGAGTAAACTCGCCATCAATGTAATATATTGTAGATGAAATTCGCAGGTCGGATGTATTAAAAATGTAGAGAAAATTCTCCATCGAATGTAATAAATTGCAGAGGAAATTTATAGGCCAGATGTATTGAAAAGGTAGAGAAATAAATGGGTAGACAACTAGGAAAAATTATCCTTTGCTCATCATGCATGCATAGAAAAGAAGGGCATTAGAATCTATAGGTCTATAAACACCGAAGTGATGACCGTCAATTTGGCTCCTGGCCGACTGCTCAGGAATGGACCGATGATCTAGGGATAAGGAAGGAAGATAAATCACAATGTATTCATAATAATCAATCAAACAAAATAGAACAGTCATAGCGATTAGGGATTGGGTTGCCAAGGAAATCAATTCAAATGCAGTGAGCGTAGAGCTGTTATGATTTTAAGTTCTTGATTAAAAACATTGAGTAAAACACATTTATTTACACAAGATAAGTATAGTAATGAAAGCGCAAGAATAATATTAATAAACCATTTAAAATAACTGCATGCATACCATAGCCCAAGGCGACAACTTCGAGTCGTTTTCCTGCATGTGTTCTGTCCAACTCCCACTTGCTGACCGATGTGACTTCACCGGTACCTCCCAACCAATGCTAGGGGTACTCTTCTTCCCCCTAAGCCCCCCAAGCTGCAAAGGGGCCACACACAGTATACTAGAGAACAAGTAGCACCAAGCTCTCCTCGCAAGGTCGAGCTACCACCCATTACCCAAGCTGGGTATCCCAACTCCCACAAGATAAGTCAGTCAAGACAAAATTTCAGCAGCGTAATGTTACACATAAAATATCAGATCCATACTCCTCCTCCTCCATCCTTTTCATAGATTTTCTAAGTGATTTATTTCCCAAATTCCCATTTAATTTATTTTTCATTAATTTAATTCAGAAAAACCACCCCTGTACACATGTCACCCATCCCCCTAGTTGCACCAAAAAGTTAACTTTATTAATTATTTAATTATTCCTATTTCCCTCACCCACCAAAAAGCATTCCTAAAAATGCTCCTTGGTGTCCCAAAATTCGCTTAGACATTTTAAATGAATTACGCCCTTACTAAATTCCTAGTTGAGTTCATAATTAGAAATTTCTTAAAGCCAAGATTCCTTACTAAGTTAGTCATTTAGATTTTTCCTTACGTTTCCCTTTTTCTTTATGTTTCCCCTTTTTCCCTTAGTTTCCCATTTCTTTTAAGTTTCCCTATTCTCCCTTTTTATCTAAACTCAAATTAGAAAATGTAGAAAAACCACCTTTTACCCCTTTTTCTTTTTAATTAATAAAATTTAATTAGCATAAGAAAAAAAAATCAATTCCATTTTAAAATTTTAATCCCGCAATAAAATTTGATTTAAATAAATTAATTGAATTTCTTACCCCCTTCTCATCACATGTTTAATTATTATTATTATTATTGAACAATAGTTTTACTTAGACCTAGGTTTTAATTTCACTAGGCTGGGTGACATTTTTATTAGGGAAAAAGTTTTTAAATGTGCATTATGAAGTCAATGCAAAGGTACATTGAATAGATATGCATGAATAATTTCACTCAGGCATAGTTTGTAGGTGGTAGATATACATGCCTTTGATATGGAAGATTGTTATCCTTTTGGTGCTCTTATTGTCAAGCATCATATTCATGCTTTCATACTTGAGTTGGAAGTCCTTTTCTCTATTCCACAGAGATGATTCAAGAAATAATTTAGCCACTATACCATTATTGAGTTATCTCTTCCATGTTGCACTCACCTTTCTAGGCTTATGCATCCTTTCATTGATGTACAGTACTTCAACATTCCATCTTGTCGAAGATTTGACGCACAAGGAGATCGTCATTTCATCTCCAAATCCCCACTAAGGATCTATATTTTCGGCAATCATAGGAATCCAATTTCCCAATAGTAGTCTTTCTTCCTAACCATTCTATCTTCAATAAATATTATCTCATTCATATCACAAACATAAAATCATTAGGAGACAACATTATAAAACTTCATTTAGATATTAAAATATATTTCATAAGGAAATCCAAAGTTTCTTCCTCTATGAGATTCCATTTAATAATTTATTGGTTATTACAACAGTAGGATGCAATCCTTCTTATGGATTTCTGCAGCACCATACTTGAGACCATTTTTCCTGCAATGATTCCATCTTGCATTCATCCAACATATTTTTAGTATTTCATGTACCATAAAATTCTATCATAATACTTACATGGATCATAAAGTTATTTTCATAATTAACAAAGTTACCGAATTAACGAGAACTGTGACCTCAAAACGAGTACTCTAGCCCTTAAAACCCATATCTTTTCATAAAAAACATGAAAATCAACCCCTAAATCAAAAAGTGGTGCTACTGGTAGTACCATTTTTTTAAACGGTGTCAAAATTACAACATTTTTCAAACATGGCCTTCGAAACTCAAACAATATCTTAGAAAAACCTTAAAATCAACACTTAAATCAAAAAGTGATGCTACGTAAAACAAAATGTCTTTTCCTAAACGTGAAAATCATAGTTATTTATGACCTAATTGAAATTGTGACATTGACAACAAATCTCTATGTAAATAAACAACCAAAAATTGCTCCCCCAATAGTCACTTGAAAATTTATTTACAAATTATTATTATTATTTAAATTTACATTAAAAATAAATAAATAGAGAGAACAAAATCTTCGCAATTTTTTTTTTAAATGACCAAAAAAACACATTTAAAAAAATATATTCAAAATTCAATTTAAAAAAAAAAGATTAAAAAACAAGGTGAAAAAGCAAAATAACTAAAAAGAAACACAAAGGCTTGACCATAGGCCTCACCACCATAGGCTCGACCAAGGAAGGGGTTATCAAAAATGTCTACGGACCCCAAAATCCGCAGGACAAAGAGAGATTCCTGAAGAGGTTAAACTCCATTAAACCACTTCTAAGCACACCCAACTGGATATTGGGAGGTGACTTCAACATGATACTTACTCTGGAGGAGAAAACCGAATGCACTAGAATACTTTAACAAGACAGTGGTAAGTTCAAAACCATCATTGATCAATTAAATCTAGTATATGCCGAGGCTCAGAATGGCATGTTCACCTGGTCTAATTGAATATCGGGACATCAATAGATTGCTTGCTGACTAGATCATTTTCTCGTCGTGGAAGCCCTATTGGTGGAGGATCCTGTCATAGAAGCCAACATTCTTTCACGAGAAGACTTGCATCACTAGACTGTCTTGCTCATCCTGGACACAAGAGCAACACCAAAACTCAAACCTTTCATATTTGAGAAATTTTGGCTCTCCCACCCTGATTTCCATAGGCTCGCAAAATCCTGGTGGAACCAAGCATAAATAGAATACGAGAGATGCATGTACAAGTTTCAACAACGCCTCAAAAAATTCAAGCAACATGTGAAGCTCTGGAATAAAACCACTTTTGGGAATATACTTCAATGAAAGAAGGAAATCGAGAACAAGTTGGAAACTCTGCAAAATACCTTCATCGTAGGAATCAGAACCACATACCTAATGAAGGAAGAGGAGGAGCTACAAGGAGAGTTAGAAGAAAAGAAATGAAAGACGAAATCTTCTGGCGTCAGAAATTCAGGGTGCAATGGATCAAATAAGGTGAAAGGAACACCAAGTTCTTCCATAGAGCTATGTTGCACAGAAGTTATATAAACATGATAACTCAGCTAGAGGACACTCAAGGGAATCCCATACGAGAGCACAACCTTATTGTCGAGGAGCTTACCAACTACTACAAATAACTTCTAACAGAAACCAATACAGACAAGAAGACATCAATTGAGAAAATAACTAGGCACATACCCGCCTTAGTGACTCAGGAAAAGAATAAAGCCCTGATGAGGCCCATCACTCAAGATGTGGTGGACCATGGAGTTAAATAAATGGCCCCAAGAAAAGTGTCAGGCCCAGATGTCTTCATCACAGACTTCTTCCATCACGGCTGGGACATGATAAGCGAAGAAGTTTGGCAGGTAGTGGAAAAATCTAGAACCTCGGGTCAAGTCCTGTCATCCCTCAATGGCACCTTCCTCACTCTCATCCCGAAAGAGAAGAGAGTCACTCATCCCAAGAACTTTTGACTGATTTCCCTATGGAACGTCATCTACAAAATCATCACAAAATTTATAGCCACTCGTCTCAATCCAATTATACCCTTCGTAATCTCCAAGGAATAAGCAGGCTATGTGGAAGGTAGGAAAATCATGGACAATGTCATCCTAGCTCACAAGTTGATGCGAGAGAATCACTCCACCTTAGCAAATCACCAACATTCCATCACATCAATGTGCATTTTAGGAGAAAGAGAGGCATTGAACCTCTCACATTTTTAAATTTGATATCAGATCCCATGGGATTTGCATTGTAAGGATTTTAATGCCAAGCCATGCCTTTGAACAGATAGTGGTTGGATTTCAATTAAAGGGTTTCCTATAGTAGGCCCAGATCATAGTCAAGTATGTGTAAACCTTTATGAGACCTCAATGTAATTAATGAGTTTAGGTGAGAGAGAATGAGATCGTAGAGAGGCAAACAGGTAGAGAAGGATAGATAGGTTTGGGTAGAGAGGCCTTAGAGGTAGAATATTTCTAAGAGAGAGAGAGATAGAGAGAACCGAGACTTTTTACAGTCTAGGTTTTGTAAATCATCTATATAGACACACAGAGATAATTGAAAATCATTTTTTCATACATATCGTGTGTTTATGTATGATTTACATGTTTTTATGCATTTTCATGTTTTGAATGTGTAACTGGTGAATTATTTGCTGAGTTTCAATTGTTTCTCGTCTTTGAGTTACTGAGTGCAAGGATTGCACACAGTTCGAAAAGAGTGCATTGACAGAGGTCTAACATCAAGGGAAATATCAGGAGGGGTATCATTTAACCTTCATCAACATAAGTGAAAGGAGTGCATGAGAAGATATTTGTGTTGAGTTCAGAAAGAATGAGAGTTACTGAGGACTTTGTAGAGCTCTTCTAGGTGGTCATTGAGTCAGTGCGAGTGTGCACAGAAGAACTTTATGTCGAGTTCAAGAGAGAGACAAATTTACTGAATACTATGTGAGGAAAATCTCTGCAAGGAGTGCATTGAGAAGTAGAATGCCATGAGGGTGAGAAGTATTTGTTGTTCAAGAAATTCTTTGAGATTATGAGTTTGACGAAATCCCGAGAATGCAAGGTGTGTGTGGGAGATAAAAATCTTCGAGGAAATCAAGCTCAGAAGGGATAACATAAGGAGATCACGTGAGATAGACTTATTCTAAGTCTATAAGCTTAGAAGAGATAATGCCTTCAGACACACAAGTGAGACCAAGAGTTGGGTTCGTAGGAAGGAAGTTCAATGACTGAGACCTTTTGAACATGGACAAAATCTTCTAAGTCGAAGGAAATTCCAAGCTCAGGAGGAGGATCAACAACAATCGTTTGACTAGTTGTAGTGAGGAGTATGTACCATTAGATCCACGTACAAGTAGGGGAGGAACAAGCACAAGAGGAGATCAGATCTGAGCCGTCAGATATGGGTGCGTGGAACAAAAACCATTGGATCTAGAAGAACATGCAAAAGGTTTAACCCTTTCGAGTTACATAGGAGAGTGGGATTTCCAAATTCGTGAAGTACCAACCGTCCATTGGAAAGGAAGTATGGCAACATCTTATCATTTCACTGACTTGTGACTTAGAGGAGTCAACAGGAAGGTTCGTGAGAACTCAAAAAACATGAACTAGCGATAAGATCCCAGCCGTTGGATCGAGCAGAGGAGAAGATATGGATCGTCAAAATCCATGTCTAGACAACGTGAAGAGCGCGCAAGAGGAGGATAAATCTGAGCCATTGGATATGGCGCATGGACAAATAGTCATTGGATCCGGAGGAGAGTGCACAAGAGAAGTTCCTAAATCATTGTGACCATCGATCAGGAAGGACATGTGGCGAGCATTCAACATTTCGCTGACTCGCATAGAGAGAAGGTCAAAGAACATGACTGTTCAAACTTGCAATGTGAGAATTCAAGATTTGATTGTGGTCGTCCATCAAGGAGATAATGTGGAGAAAGGTCATCATTTCACTAACTCCCAGAGACGAAGAGTCAAAGGAGGGAATAGATCACAGTCGTTGATCATTCCGACGTCATCAGAGCCATCCATTTGGAGGGATGCATGGTGAGAGATCAACATTTTGCTAACTCGCTACTAGAGAAAGTTAAAAGGGCATAGTTGAGAACTCATGAGGTATGAACTCGTGATATGATCTGATCAGTTAGATCACAAGAGAGTCATGATTGTTGATTGGGGATCGAGCTTTCGAAGGATAGGCATTAGGTTGTATTCCAACTTCCCTAAACGCGAAGTCCCGATGCACTCGAAGGATTAGCCCCAGGTCACAGGAGAGGGTCACATGGAGGGAGGCCAAAGGTGGAGCTAAGGAAGTTAATCCCTTTTCAGAGCTTGCGAGTTGGAGGAGTTGGGGTGCCTTGCATCGAAATTCCTGAAGTCATGAAATGTGACGCGTCATTTAGGTTAAACTTGTGGTCATGGGAATTTTCAATTGAGCGTAGGGAACTAACGATTGTTAAAACCTTATCGAGAATCGACTATCGGGAGAATCAAGGTGGATCACACGTCGAAGTCCCGACACGTGAAGTCTGGAAACACTTCTTGTGTAGGCATACGGTCACAGCTCGTGGTCACATGGAGGTGAATCTCACACTTGGTGCTTTTTCGAACATGAAGAGTTTCATAAAAGGACCTGTCTATTTGTTTAATAGAGGTTCCAACAAGGACGGAAGAGATGTTCCATATAAAGAAGGGAGAATGATCCAGAGACTGGGAGGTCACAAAACCCTGAAGGGGAGGGGTGGCTACATAAATTACTCCCCTGCTAGGAAAAACATGAGCTCCTTCTCATGAGCTCCCCTTCTCCAGTATTGAAATCCACCTGGATCCCAAATTCTCTTCTGGAGTTGTCCTGTTGCTCCTCTCTAGCTATGTTGTTGTTTTTTCTTCTTCTTCTTCTTCCCTGCTGCTATGGAAGGTTATCTTCTGTTCATCTCCCCTTTGTTTACTACTTCTACTGACCTCAACATCAGATTCCTGATTTCCTCTATCACTCTATCTAGCTGCTCTAGTGGCTGGCTCTTCATATCCAGCCTTTTATACTGCAACTCTTCCTTCTCCTCAGTGGGTAGATCAACTTGATCCCCATTATGATTTTCTCCATTTATTGTGGCCTTAGATTTCCACTCTGTTGCAGACTCTAGTTCTGCAGTATCCTCTTGACTGACTTGCTTCTCAATCACCTCTCTGATAGATTAGCTTCTGCCATCTCTCCTTGTGTTGGCTCAATTCCAACTTCTTCCAAATGCTCCTAGGGCTGGTATACTCCTCCATCTCTCTCCAATTTGATCTGTTGGATGTGCAGGATTTGCACTATCACCCTCTTCTCCAAAGATTCCAATTATTCATACATATCAACAAAATCCATGTTGTATGCTACCGCTTCTAATGCAATCTCCAGTGTTGCATTCATCTCTTGTTCAACTTCCTAGATGAAAATTTTGAGCCAATCCTCTGAATTCTCTTCTCCTCCTATTTCCTGTTGAGTGAGCACATCGTCTGTGTGCTCCTCTTTTATTGGGGGAGATTCTAATGTCTGCTCAATTTCTTCTTCCTCTATGACAATCATTATTGGTTGTCTTTCTTCTGTAGCTACATCTGCAACACATTCTTTGGCCTCAACTAGACTGCTTGGTAGGAATACTTCAATTCCTCCAATCATCAGGATGCCTTTCTGATCCTCCTCTGTCATCTTCTCTTCCTGACATGAACTCACCTCTAAGTTCATGAGACTGTCAGACAATCTCTTCTATTCTCCCTTTCCCACCTGGCAATATGAGATTTCTTTCCTATCCTCCTGGCAGTTAATGAGATCCTCCAATGATATCATCGCATTGCCCACCTGGAAATATGAACTTTCATTACTGCTCCCCTAGCAGCATATGAGACCTCCACCTGGTCTCTTTCCGTTTCCCACCTGAAAATTTGAAAGTCAATTTCCGCCCACCAGGAAGTTTATGAGATCTTCATCTGATATCTCTTTCTCCTCCTTGTAGCTGAGATTTCTCTTAGTTTTTGGTTCACATATGTGAATCTGTTCCTCCTCTGTGTCATTGAGGTTTTCAGTATGCCTCAACCACCTTGTCATCAGTCGTCGCTATCCTCTGGCCAACAATTTCTTAATCGACCATTTCATCTTCTTCATCATGGGCCATTCATACACCCAATGTGATTTTTCATCCTTCTATGTTTTAAATGCGAACTTCTCCATTCTGGCTCTTATCTCAGCAAGTTCCTCATCAATTTATGCTTTACTCTTTGGATGGTGGTATCCTCTTTGACCATGCTCATGGGCTTCATTAGCCATTTCCACCTTTTGTCTTCCCTCCTGAAAAACCTATGGATCACTCTATATCTGAGAGAATCTCCTCTTCTATTATAGCTCCCTGGATGTTTAAATTTTTGTGGTTGTGTCCTTGCAACAACCTCCTCACAGAATACCAATGCTTTGTTTTCCTTTGCCTATTGTCTACAGGCAAACCTTTAGTTCTGATACCACTTGATGTTAGTGATACCACCAAATGTTAACATGTCATCTCCTTTCACCATCTCTCCTTTTTTCCTATTGTCTGTAAGAAAGGCTCGATCTTCTGATTACCTTTGTTACCTACAAAAATCAATTTTGTGCTCTGATACCACCTAATGGTGTGTATCAGAGTATTTTATTCATCTATACTCTACTATATAAATCAAACAAGTTGAGCTCTGATACGACCTCATGGTGTGTATCAAAGTATTTTCTTCATCTACTCTCTGCTGCAGAATCAAACAATATGTGCTCTGATACCAATTGATGCAGCCCCCCCTCCCCTTCGGGGTTCTGCGACCTCCCGGTCTCTGGATCATTCTCCCTCCTGGAGATGGAACAACTCTTTTGTCCCTGTTGGAACCTCTATTAAACAAATTCATAGGTCCTTTTATGAAACTCATCCTATGTGAACAATAACCAAGCATGAGATTCACCTCCACGCGACCATGGGTTGTGACCATGCGCCCACACAAAAAGTGTTTCGAGACTTCGCATGTCGGGACTTCGACGTGTGAGCCACCTTGATTCTCCCGATAGTCGATTTTTGAAAAGGGATTGACAACCATTAGTTCCCTATGCTCACGTGACCATTCCCATGACCACAAATTTAACCTAAACAACGTGTTGCATTTCATGACTTTGGGACATTCGATGCAAGGCACGCTAACTCCTCCAACTCCCGAGCTCTGAAAATGGATTAACTTCCTTAGATCCTCGTTTTTCCTCCGTTCATGTGACCTGGGGATAATCCTTCAAGCATTTCAGGAATTCATGTTTCATGAAGTTGGAATACAACCTAACACCTGTCCTTAAAAAGCCTAATCCCTGAACTTCCGATGTCCCCTCACCCAAATCAATGGTCACGAATCTCTTTTGATTTGACGGCTCAGATCATATCTCAAGTTTGGACCTTGCGAGTTCTCAAATATGCCCTTTTAACTTTCTCCAATAGCAAGTCAACAAAATGTTGATCTCTCGCCACACGTCACTCCAAATGGACAGCTCTGATGACGTCGAAACTATCAATGGCAGTGATCTATTCACTCCTTTGACTCTTCATCTCTGTGATTCAGCAAAATGATGACCTTTTTCCATGTGCCATCCTTGATGGACGACCATGATCAAATCACGAATTCACACATCGCGAGTTCAAATAGTTATGTTATTTGACCTTCTCTCTTTGCGAGTCAGTGAAATGTTGAATGCTCGCCACGCGTCCTTCCCAATGAATGGTATCGATGATTTCAGAACTTCTCTCATGCACTCTCCTCTGGATCTAATGACTGTTGGTCCACCCACCAGATCTGATGGCTCAGATATATTCTCCTCTTGCGTGCTCTTCACATTGTCTAGATGTGGATTTTAACGGTCCAGATCTTCTCCTCTTCTCGATCCAACGGTTGGGATCTTATTGCGAGTTCACGTTTCACGAGTTCTCATGAAGCTTCCTATTGACTACTTTGAGTCATGAGTCAACGAAATATTAAGCTACTTCCATGCATCCTTTTCAATGGACAGTTGGGAATTCACAACTTTGCAAAGCCCACTCTCCTATGAAACTCGAAAGGGTTGAACCTCATTCATGTTCCTTTAGATCCAACGGCTATTGTTCCACGCGCCTAGATTGGACGGCTCAGATTTGATTTCCTCCTACACTCGCTCCTCCCCTACCTGGAAGTGGATCTAATGGTCCAGTCTCCTTGCTACAACCTATAAGATGGTTGTTGTTTCTCCTCCTCCTGAGCTTGGAATTTTCTTTGACTTAGAATATTTTGTCCATGTTCAAAAGGTCTCAGCCTTTGGACTTCCTACCTATGAACCTAACTCTTGGTATTGCTTGCATGTCTGAAGGCATTATCTCTTCCGAGCTTATAGACATAGAATAATTCCATCTCATGTGCTCTCCTTACATTATCCCTTTTGAGATTTATCTCCTCGAAGATTTTGATCTCCCATGCACACCTTGCATTCTCAGGATTTCATCAAACTCATAATCTCAAAGAATTTCTTGAACAAGAAATAATTCTCTCCCTCTTGGCATTATTCTGCTCGATGCACTCCTTGCAGATCTTTTCCTCACAGAGTATTCAGTAACTCTGTCTCTCTCTCAAACTTGACATGAATTTCTTCTATGCACACTTGCACTGACTCAATGCCCATCTAGCAGAGCTCTATAGAGTCCTCAATAACTCTAATTCTCTCTGAACTCAATACAAAGATCTTCCCATTCACTCCTTGCACTTCTGCTGATGAAGGTTCAATTATATCCCTCCTGAGCTTTCTCTTGAGGTTAGACCTCTATCAACGCACTCTTTCGGACTATGTGCACTCCTTGCACTCGGAAACTCAAAGACGAGAAACAATTGAAACTTAGGAAATACTTCACCAATTACACATTCAAAACATGAAAATGCATAAAAACATGTAAATCATATATAAACACACGATATGAAGGAAAAAATACTTTTCTATTATCTTTGTGTGTCTATACAGATGATTTACAAACACTTGACTGTAACAAGTCTCTATTCTCTCTAGCTCTCTCTCTCAGAACTATTCTACCTCTAAGGACTCTCTACCCAGACCTATCTATCCTTCTCTACCTATCTGCCTTTCTTCCTTCCCCATTTTTTGAAATCTGAAACAAGATCTAATTATAAAAGAGGGGCTCTGCGAGCTCATCCTCTCTTACCTAACCTCATCAATTACATTAAGGTCTCACAAAGGTCTACCCAGACTTGACTACGATCTAGGCCTGTTACAAGAAAACCTTTAATTGAAATCCAACCACTACCTATACAAAGGCATGGCTTGGCATTAAAATCCTTACAACACAAATCCCCATGGGATCTGATTTCAAATTTAAAAATGTGAGAGGTTCAATGCCTCTGCTTCTCCTGAAATGTTCGTTGATGTGTTGGAATGCTGGCGCGCTGTTGAGGTGGAGCGATTCTCCTACATCAAGAGGTCATTCACTCACTAAAGACAACCAAGACCCCAAGTATGCTTATCAAACTTGACCTCTCAAAATCCTTTGATAGAAGCAGTTGGCAGTACATGAGATCTAAGTTAGAATCCTTTGATTTTTACAAACACTAGGTGGATTGG
Source organism: Picea mariana (assembly GCA_032191745.1). Lineage (NCBI taxonomy): Eukaryota > Viridiplantae > Streptophyta > Pinopsida > Pinales > Pinaceae > Picea > Picea mariana. Next base: position 37,469 of record JASDQU010244226.1, read on the forward strand.
ATCATGAATCTCACTTCTTCAGCCTTTTTTTCCATACTTGTTAATGGAGTTCCCTCACAACCCTTTTCCCCTTCCATAGGAATTCGGTCGGGATATCCCCTCTCTTCCTTCCTCTTTGTCCTAATGGTAGAGGTTCTGGGATTATACCTCAAAGCCTCGATCCTTGAAGGCACCCTCAAAGGCCTTCCCTTACACAAATTATATCTTCCCCACTCGCACAACCAGTTTTTTGACAATACCCTCCTCCTAAACACTCTTATTGTCTGAGAAGCCAACAAACTCAACTCCATTCTCACTGACTTCACCAACGCTTCAGTAATGTCCCTCAAACTTGAAACATATAAACTCTACTTATTCAACACGTCAATAGAGGTCCAAAATCACATCTCCTACATCCTAATAATACTTAAGAGTTCCCTTTTGTCCAATTATCTTGGCATACCCCTCACAGGGGCGCCTGCACACTCCATTTCCTGGGATAGTATGCTCCTCTCCATGTCCAATAGACTCAACAACTGGACCTTTAGACCTCCTAATATTGCAGCATGAATGGTGTTCCTCAAGTCAATTCTACAATCCATGCCAACCTACCTATTGATTTCCCTTGCAACACCTAAGTCAGTCATTCGCGCCATCATAAAATTACAATGCAACTTATAATGGAATGGACACCAAACCGAAAAAAAGTTGGCTTTAGTAGGCTGGGATAAGCTCTGCAACCCAAAAACCCTGGGAGGCTTAGGGATCCATGACCCAGGAAAGCTCAACCAATTCATTGGAGCCAAACTATGGTGGCATTGGATTAAGCACCCCACAAAACTCTGGGTGCAAATATGGAAGAATAAATATTCCCAGGCCACACCCACCGATCAACTAATCAGATTCAGGGATCCAACATTTGAAACACAACATGGCTCAATAGGACTCTAGTTTAAAAACATGCTTTCTGGGATATCAAAGATGGGGACAGTGCACTATTCTGGAAGGACTCATGGCAGCAACAAACCCACCTGGTTGATATAGATGAACCTAAATCACTTTAGTATGCACTGCCACCTGGAACATTTTGATGGGTTAAGGATTCTTGGAGAATGCCTCATAGGAACCTGCCATGGTGCACCTGGAAGATGGATCATTGGGAACTACAACTCCTAGGGGAAATGAATCTCTAGGCATGGAAAACATGTGAAAACAAAATAAAAATACCCACTAGAATAGGCCCAGATATTCTCATATGGGGACACTCCACAACGGGAAACTTCTCGGTAAAATAAGCTTACTACTTTCAGGGGAACTATCAGGAACAAGACAAGGAAATAATTTGGGGCAATATCTGGAACTTGATACTCTGGCCAAAAGTATCCATCTTCCTCTGGTTAACAGTTCAAAACCGCATCATTACCTGGGATAATCTCAAAAAGAGTCTTCATCAGGCCCTCAATTTGCTAATTATACCAACAACAGGAGGAAACGATGGAATACATCTTCAACAACTCCCACTAGAGTCAAAAGCTCTGGGATCTGGGGTCTTAACTAATGCGACAGTCCAATAGAAAAAAAAATAGAATTACAGATACCATATAAAATTGATACTCGCTCACCTATCATAATCCCATTATCGCTTGCATCTGGGAGCTTCTTTCGGGCTTCACTCTCTCGCATATTTGGAAGGAAAGAATAAAAGAATATTTCAAGCAAAAGCCTCACCTCCCACCTCAACCTGGGAAGCAATCATGCAGCTTATTTGGGAAACAAACAAAAGAATGCATTGGATGACCGAGGACTTAAAATGTAGCCCGAGTGAATAGATTATCCTTCACAACTAGCACCTTAATCTGGCTGACACCCCAACTTCTGCAATAGTCATCAGCCGCATCAACAACCCAACCACTTGGACCCCCCCATCAATTGGTTTCATAAAAATAAATTTTGATGAGGCCTCAAAAGGAAATCCAGGTCCAGTAGGCTTCGAGGTAGTCCTCAGGAACTCAAATGAAGAAATCATTCACCTAATGGCAGGATTTATGGGTACCAACACTAATAATGAAGCTGAGCTATGGAGTCTCCTAAGAGGAATCAAGGCCACAATAGAGCACGACTTCAATAATATTATTGTCACAGAGGACTCCTAGATCATCATCTACCAAATTACCAAAATCCTTCACGCAGAACACCCCCTAGATATTTCACCCAATTGGAGACTCTCAGGAATCTTGGATTTCTTTAGTTTTCTCCTACGTCCCAACCTCACCATCATCCCCTCACATGTAAAATGGGATGCAAATAAAGTTCCACATTGTTTGGAAAATGAAGAAGTGGCCACCATGATCGAGAAGATCCACTGGAATGCCCAATTTTCTCCTCACTCTGAACCTTTGGATTGATGTCAAAATTTATCCAACAAGAACTACCCAACCCCGAATGGGGTGACACATTTCACCCATGTGCCACATCCCATAGGGCCTGGCCAAGCCATAAATAACGGTGGTCGGTTCCCATCCCCTCAACATTAAGAATTGGATCCAACCATAAATCCAATCTCGCAACCATGAGAACTTTCACTCGCACGAACAACCAGGCAACCATTGAATTCAATGTTCATGAGGTAGTCATGGAAGTCATCCCGTTTCACCCTTTGGTTTTTATCTACCTCTGCATATACCTTCCTCATTCTATTTTTGGCTCCTACCAAGCTAGCAATCTGGAGCTTGGGAGCGGCCATTGTTGCATCCACTTGGAATTCCCCATTATCCTCAGCCTTACGATGCCCAAGGACTGGGGAAAGTTGTGTCATGGCCCAACCTAGTACACCCTGGCTGCAAGGTAGAAACGACTGTAAAAACTAAAGCAGGCACTCTAAATTGATTGCACCCAAAAAGCTCGGCTTGCTCATAGCGATGATAGATAAAGAATGGCCTGGTCACCTCCAACAGTTTTTGTGGAGGAGGTCATCCCGGAAGAGGCCATTCAAGTCCCCCCATAGAATTTGCTCTTCACTGGACCAGATCCTCCAATTATCCTCCGTTGGGATGAAATTTGGGCAGCTACAGGAGTAAATAACATGGCTTCACCACTGGAGGATTTCCTCGTTTGTTACATTGAGGAGGAAATCCTGGACGAGTACCTCCAAATGGCCCATAATGAATTACTCTCGGAGGATCGTGCTCCACTCACAGTCTTAGAACCTGAACCAGGGAGCACAGGGACAGGAGAAGAAGGCGGGGTTGAGGAGCAGAGCTGGACAACCGGACACCCAGAGGACATAAAGGATGGAACGTGGGCTACAGGAGAGGATGGACACCAGGAGGATGCAATGGATGGGTGCATGTCGAAGGAGGGTGGCGATATCGTCGTGCCACCTCCTATTCCAACACCCTCAGATCAATGGTGTGTCCTTCCACCCTTCTTCCACCTAGACCAAATCAATTTGGTGCTCGATTTGAGGTGTCAGCTGGTAGACTAGGCCTACTATGGTACACACATGAGCCAATGCATGGACATGGTCTATGAAGCTCTCTCTAATGCAGTAGCAAAGAAAAGGTGTCTGATGTGCGTGAGACTTTATGCCGTGCCAGCTTGGTACGAGATGCCCAGTGACAACCCTAAGAATGAATACCTTAATGGGTAACAATGTGGCTAGATTTGCCTTCTGGTTTTGGTTAGTTTCTCAGCTCTAGTTTGGGGTTGTGTTTGTTCGAACTCCTCTTCTATGTTTAGTTTCTTTTTAGTTTCAATTGTCATGGACAATTCTATAGATTATGGACCACCACTTGTCCTGGTTTCCTTCGGGTAGGGAAGATGAGGGTCTGCCTATTTTGACATAGTCATCCAGGGTTGCCAACTATTTTGGTTTTTTCTTTTTGGTGGAACAACTGGAAGCCCAAGGACAATTGTATATTTTTTTATGATATAATATAAAGGATCCACTCTCTCTTTTTTACTTAAAAAAAAATAAACATAAAATTTTAAATAAAATTAGAACCATTTTTTATTTATTTTTTAATTACAAACCTGCATATTATTGGGGTGCCATCAGGGGCAATGCACGACATCGCCCCAGCCCCCACAGGATAAGCCCTGGTACTAGGGGAGCAGAGCTTACCCCATTGGGGTTGGGACGATGTCTCGCATCACCCCCCACAACACCCACAACGTGCAACAAGACTGTGCGGGTTGGTTGCACATCGTTGGTGCCATGGGGGGTAATGTGTGTGGCCAAGGCTGAGCCCCTCATGGCTGGGGTGATGCCTGACATCACCCCCCACAACACACATGCCGCCCAAGCATCCCACGCATGGGTTGGTTGGGCGTTGCGGGTGCTCTGGGGGGTGATGTCGGGCATCACCCACCATGGCCTCCAACCACCAGTGCATATTGTTTTTTTTGTTTGTTTGTTTTTTTATAAAATTTTACATATTTTTAAGTTTTTTAATAAAAAAAAATTTTTTTTTGTAATTTTGTGTTTTTTTTTAAGTT
>JASDQU010244226.1:55407-75056 GCA_032191745.1 Picea mariana
TAACATTGTCTAGACATGGATTTCGACGATCCATATCTTCTCCTCTGCTCGATCCAGCAGCTGGGATCTTATCGCTAGTTCATGTTTTTTGAGTTCTCACGAACCTTCCTGTTGACTCCTCTAAGTCATGAGTCAGCGAAATGATAAGATGCTGCCATACTTCCTTTCCGATGGACGGTTGGTACTTCACGAATTTGGAAATCCCACTCTCCTATGTAACTTGAAAGGGTTAAACCTTTTGCATGTTCCTCTAGATCCAATGGTTTTTGCTCCACGCACCCATATCTGACGACTCAGATCTGATCTCCTCTTGTGCTTGTTACTCCCCTACTTGTACGTGGATCTAATGGTACATACTCCTCACTACAACTAATCAAACGATTGTTGTTGCTCCTCCTCCTGAGCTTGGAATTTCCTTCGACTTAGAAGATTTTGTCCATGTTCAAAAGGTCTCAGTCGTTGAACTTCCTTCCTACAAACCCAACTCTTGGTCTCACTTGTGTGTATGAAGGCGTTATCTCTTCTGAGCTTATAGACTTAGAATAAGTCTATCTCATGTGATATCCTTATGTTATCCCTTCTGAGCTTGATCTCCTCGAAGATTTTTATCTCCCACACACACCTTGCATTCTCGGGATTTCGTCAAACTCAGAATCTCAAAGAATTTCTTGAACAACAAATACTTCTCACCCTCATGGCATTCTACTTCTCAATTCACTCCTTGCAGAGATTTTCCTCACATAGTATTCAGTAAATTTGTCTCTCTCTCGAACTCGACATAAAGTTCTTATGTGCACACTCGCACTGACTCAATGACCACCTAGAAGAGCTCTACAAAGTCCTCAGTAACTCTCATTCTTTTTGAACTCAACACAAATATCTTCTCGTGCACTCCTTGCACTTATGTTGATGAAGGTTCAATGATATCCCTCCTGAGCTTTCCCTTGATGTTAGACCTCTGTCAATGCACTCTTTGCGAACTGTGTGCAATCCTTGCACTCGGTAACTCAAAGACGAGAAACAATTGAAACTCAGGAAATAATTCACAAGTTACGCATTCAAAACATGAAAATGCATAAAAACATGTAAATCATACATAAACACATGATATGTACAAAAAAATGCTTTTCTATTATCTCTGTGTGTCTATATAGATAATTTACAAAACCTAGACTGTAACAAGTCTCGGTTCTCTCTATCTCTCTCTCTCTTAGAAATATTCTACCTCTAAGGCCTCTCTACCTAGACCTCTCTATCCTTCTCTTCCTGTTTGCCTCTCTACGAGCTCATCCTCTCTCACCTAAACTCATTAATTACATTGAGGTCTCATAAAGGTTTACGCATACTTGACTATGATCTGGGCCTGCTACAGGAAACCCTTTAATTGAAATCCAACCACTATCTGTTCAAAGGCATGGCTTGGCATTAAAATCCTTACAATGCAAATCCAATGGGATCTGATTTCAAATTTAAAAATGTGAGAGGTTCAATGCCTCTCTTTCTCGTAAAATGCACATTGATGTGATGGAATGTTGGTGAGTTGCTGAGGTGGAGTGATTCTCTCGCATCAACTTGTGAGCTAGGATGACATTGTCCATGATTTTCCTACCTTCCATGTAGCCTGCTTGTTCCTTGGAGATTACGAAGGGTATAATTGGATTGAAACGAGTGGCTATAAATTTTGTGATGATTTTGTAGATGATGTTGCATAAAGAAATCAGTCAAAAGTTGTTGGGATGAGTGACTCTCTTCTCTTTCGGGATGAGAGTGAGGAAGGTGGCATTGAGGAATGACAGGACTTGACCCGAGGTTCTAGATTTTTCCACTACCTGCCAAACTTCTTCGCTGATCATGTCCCAGCAGTGATGGAAGAAGTCTGTGATGAAGCCATCTGGGCTTGACACTTTTCTTGGGGCCATTTATTTAACTCCATGGTCCACCACTTCTTGAGTGATGGGCCTCATTAGGGCTTCGTTCTTCTCCTGAGTCACTAAGGCGGGTATGTGCCTAGTTATTTTCTCAATTGATGTCTTCTTGTCTGTATTGGTTTCTGTTAGAAGTTATTTGTAGTAGTTGGTAAGCTCCTCGACAATCAGGTTGTGCTCTCGTATGGGATTTCCTTGAGTGTCCTCTAGCTGAGTTATCATGTTTATATAACTTCTGTGCAACATAGCTCTATGGAAGAACTTGGTGTTCCTTTCACCTTATTTGATCCATTGCACCCTGAATTTCTGACGCCAGAGGATTTCGTCTTTCTTTTATTTTCTTCTAACTCTGCTTGTAGCTCCTCCTCTTCCTTCAATAGTTATGTGGTTCTGATTCCTACGATGAAGGTATTTTGCAGAGTTTCCAACTTGTTCTCGATTTCCTTCTTTCATTGAAGTATATTCCCAAAAGTGGTTTTATTCCAGAGCTTCACATGTTGCTTGAATTTTTTGAGGCGTTGTTGAAACTTGTACATGCATCTCTCGTATTCTATTTATGCTTGGTTCCACCAGGATTTTGCGAGCCTATGGAAATCAGGGTGGGAGAGACAAAATTTCTCAAATATGAAAGGTTTCAGTTTTGGCGTTTCTCTTGTGTCCAGGATGAGCAAGACAGGCTAGTGATCCAAGTCTTCTCGTGAAAGAATGTTGGCTTCTACGACAGGATCCTCCACCAATAGGTCTTCCACGACAAGAAAATGATCTAGTCAGCAAGCAATCTATTGATGTACCGATATTCAATTAGACCAGGTGAAGATGCCATTCTGAGCCTCAGCATCTACTAGATTTAATTGATCAATGATGGTTTTGAACTTACCATTGTCCTGTTCAAGTATTCTAGTGCATTCGGTTTTCTCCTCCAGATTAAGTATCATGTTGAAGTCACCTCCCAATATCCAGTTGGGTGTGCTTAGAAGTGGTTTAATGGAGTTTAACCTCTTCAGGAATCTCTCTTTGTCCTGTGGATTTTGGGGTCCATAGACATTTGTGATAACACCTTCCTTGGTCGAGCCTATGGTGGTGAAGCCTATGGTCAAGCCTTTGTGTTTCTTTTTAGTTATTTTGCTTTTTCACCTTGTTTTTTAATCTTTTTTTTTAAATTGAATTTTGAATATATTTTTTTAAATGTTTTTTTTTGGTCATTTAAAAAAAAAATTGCGAAGATTTTGTTCTTTCTATTTATTTATTTTTAATGTAAATTTAAAAAATAATAATAATTTGTAAATAAATTTTCAAGTGACTATTGGGAGAGCAATTTTTGGTTGTTTATTTACGTAGAGATTTGTTGTCAATGTCACTATTTCAATTAGGTCATAAATAACTATGATTTTCACGTTTAGTAAAAAACACTTTGTTTTACGTAGCATCACTTTTTGATTTAAGTGTTGGTTTTAAGGTTTTTCTAAGATATTGTTTGAGTTTCGAAGGGCATGTTTGAAAAATGTTGTAATTTTTACCTCGTTTAAAAAAATGGTACTACCAGTAGCACCACTTTTTGATTTAGGGGTTGATTTTCATGTTTTTTATGAAAAGATATGGGTTTTAAGGGCTAGAGTACTCGTTTTGAGGTCACAGTTCTCGTTAATTCGGTAACTTTGTTAATTATGAAAATAAATTTGTGATCCCTGTAAGTATTATGATAGAATTTTATGGTACATGAAATACTAAAAATATGTTGGATGAATGCAAGATGGAATCATTGCAGGAAAAACGGTCTCAAGTATGGTGCTGCAGAAATCCATAAGAAGGATTGCATCCTACTGTTGTAATAACCAATAAATTATTAAATGGAATCTCATAGAAGAAGAAACTTTGGATTTCCTTATGAAATATATTTTAATATCTAAATGAAGTTTTATAATGTTGTCTCCTAATGATTTTATGTTTGTGATATGAATGAGATAATATTTATTGAAGACATAATGGTTAGGAAGAAAGACTACTATTGGGAAATTGGATTCCTATGATTGCCGAAAATATAGATCCTTAGTGGGGATTTGGAGATGAAATGACGATCTCCTTGTGCGTCAAAGCTTCGACAAGATGGAATGTTGAAGTACTGTACATCAATGAAAGGATGCATAAGACTAGAAAGGTGAGTGCAACATGGAAGAGATAACTCAATAATGGTATAGTGGCTAAATTATTTCTTGAATCATCTCTGTGGAGTAGAGAAAAGGACTTCCAACTCAAGTATGAAAGCATGAATATGATGCTTGACGATAAGAGCACCAAAAGGATAAAAATCTTCCATATCAAAGGCATGTATATCTACCACTTAAAAACTATGCCTAAGTGAAATTATTCATGCATATCTATTCAATGCACCTTTGCATCAACTTCATAATGCATATTTAAAAACTTTTTCCCTAATAAAAATGTCACCCAGACTAGTGAAATTAAAACCTAGGTCTAAGTAACACTATTGTTCAAAAATAATAATAATAATTAAACATGTGATGAGAAGGGGGTAACAAATTCAATTAATTTATTTAAATCAAATTTTATTGCGGGATTAAAATTTTAAAAGGGAATTGATTTTTTTTTTCTTATGCTAATTAAATTTTATTAATTAAAAAGAAAAAGGGGTAAAAGATGGTTTTTCTACACTTTCTAATTTGAGTTTAGATAAAAAGGGAGAATAGGGAAACTTAAAAGAAATGGGAAACTAAGGGAAAAAGGGGAAACATAAAGAAAAAGGGAAACGTAAGGAAAAATCTAAATGACTGACTTAGTAAGGAATCTTGCCTTTAAGAAATTTTTAATTATGAACTCAGATAGGAATTTAGTAAGGGCGTAATTCATTTAAAATGTGTAAGCGAATTTTGGGACACCAAGGAGCATTTTTAGGAATGCTTTTTGGTGGGTGAGGGAAATAGGAATAATTAAATAATTAATAAAGTTAACTTTTGGGTGCAACTAGGGGGATGGGTGACATGTGTACAAGGGTGGTTTTTCTGAATTAAATTAATGAAAAATAAATTAAATGGGAATTTGGGAAATAAATCACTTAGAAACTCTATGAAAAGGATGGAGGAGGAGGAGTATGGATCTAATATTTTATGTGTAAAATTACGCTGCTGAAATTTTGTCTTGACTGACTTATCTTGTGGGAGTTGGGATACCCATCTTGGGTAACGGGTGGTAGCTCGACCTTGCGAGGAGAGCTTGGTGCTACGTGTTCTCTGGTATACTGTGTGTGGCCCCTTTGCAGCTTGGGGGGCTTAGGGGGAAGAAGAGTACCCCTAGCATTGGTTGGGAGGTACCGGTGAAGTCACATAGGTCAGCAAGTGGGAGTTGGACAGAACACATGCAGGAAAATTACTCGAAGTTGTCGCCTTGGGCTATGGTATGCATGCATTTATTTTAAATGGTTTATTAATATTATTCTTGTTCTTTCATTACTATACTTCTCTTGTGTAAATAAATGTGTTTTACTCAATGTTTTTAATCGAGAACTTAAAATCATAATAGCTTTACGCTCGCTGCATTTGAATTGATTTCCTTGGCAACCCAATCCCTAATCGCTATGACTATTCTGTTTTGTTTGATTGATTATTATGAATACATTGTGATTTATCTTCCTTCCTTATCCCTAGATCATCAGTCCATTCCTGAGCAGTCGTCCAGGAGCCAAATTGACGGTCATCACTTCGGTGTTTATAGACCTATAGATTCTAATGCCCTTCTTTTCTATGCATGGATGATGAGCGAAGGATAATTTTTCCTAGTTGTCTACCMATTTATTTCTCTRCCTTTTCAATACATCTGGCCTACAAATTTCCTCTGCAATTTATTACATTCGATGGAGAATTTGCTCTACGTTTTTAATACATCTGACCTACGAATTTCATCTACAATATATTACATTGATGGTGAGTTTACTCTATGTCTTTAATACATCTGGCCTACAATTTCCCTGTGTGATTTATTACATTTGATGGAAAATTTAATATGTGTTTTTAATACATCTAGCCTATGAATTTCCTCTGCAAGTTATTACATTGATGGAAAATTTACCCTGTGTGTCACTTACACTTGACTGTGCTTTATTAAATTTCGTGGTAGTTAAGAGTCTAAGAAACATCAATTTATAGCAATTAAGTGACAACATTTTTTTTACAGTGAGTATGGAAATCAATGTTATAGCGAATAAGGATAGCAGTACTACCCAACGTTTTCAATGTGGTATAGAAATATATTGTAGAATTTTAATTATGGTAGCGAATTTTTATACACATAGATACACACTGCAAAATTGTTACATAAATTTGAAAGACAACATTTTAATCTATTGGAATAAAGAAAAACAATCGAATGGCATTTTACTAGACAGCCTTGGCACATATTATTACAACAATCTCGCATATTTACTCACAACAAAATTTAGACAACGTTTCTAATACCCAGACATCATTTGCCTTCAATGTGTTTTACATATTCTTTTGGACTGAGTTTTACTAATGGAATGGTTGAGTTTTACATTGATTCCATTGAATGATTGAATCAAATCGAGTTTTACATAAGCTTGACTGAGTTTTACATATGTGTTTCACATATGCTTTGACTACATTTTAAATATGATTTTAAATGAGTTTTACTTATGGAATGACGGAGTTTTACATATGCTTTGACTGAGTTTACATATGCGTTTTACATATGCTTTGACTGAGTTTACATATGCGTTTTACATATGCTTTTCACTGAGTTTTACTTATGGAAAGACTAAATTTACATATGCTTTGGATGAGTTTACATATGCATTTTACATATGCTTGAACTAAGTTTTACTTACAGAATGATGAAGTTTTACATTGAACTCGTTGAGTGACTGAATTTAATTGAGTTTTACATATGCTTGACTGAGTTTTACATATGCATTTCACATATGCTTGGACTGTGTTTACATATGGTTTTTACTAAGTTTACTTATGGAATGACTGAGTTTTACATATGCTTTGACTAAGTTTTACATATGTGTTTTACACATTATTTTGACTAAGTTTTACTTATGGAATGACTGAGTTTTACATATTCTTTTTGACTGAGTTTTACTTATGGAATCATTGTGTTTTACATATGCTTTTGATTGAGTTTTACCATGGAATGACCATCAATTTATAGTTGTGATTGACCGTCAATTTATAATGTTACTATGCAGCAAATTTATAAAATACAATGACGGTGAGTATACTATGGAATAGGTTCTTAGTACAGATTGGATATTGACACTTAGGACATTGTCAGCTCTTGAGACAAGTGGTTTTTGTATAGATCTATATTAGTTTCAATTTCATAATTTTACATTCTATCTGAAGTGTTGTCTTACATTTATCTTGATTGCRCTACTCTTTATTCTCTATCAAGATCATGTCCATGTGACTTGCTGAACTCATTTGGTTCTTTCCTTCAAACATATATGTTGGGTTATTCTATATGGAAACAATGTTTGTTTTTCTGGATTTATAAGGCTTGTTTTAGCATGTACTATGACTGTGTTTTAGCAGGTAGTAATTATAGTAAGAACAATCTATTCCTTCTTGTATCAATGATTGTATGACTGCGTATTAGCATTGGTTGGTGGGAATTAAGGACATCATGTCTTTATGGCAGCTTGTTCTTGTTTGTTTATTGAAAGCATTTTTTTGTGGTTTTTATTATTATTATTAGACAACGATATCAGTGTTGGATACAATCATTCACAGTTATGATAAAATTTATGTTAATAGTAACATTATAGTGGTTCATCCCTTAGCACTTAGGCATCATGCTTAACAATTAATGGTTTATGCTTGTCGACATTTCATTTAATAGTTCATGCAATTTTAAATTGAGTAATGTCATCTTGCGTCCTATTGACTCATTTCTTGGGCATGTGTGTATCGTCTTCTTTTTAGTTATTTCAGTCTCCTAGCGCGTGGATTTGTCTTGAGTCTGTGGTCCAAATAGGTCATGTTGCGCTAGGGTTATTATCTCGCATATCACCTAGCAATGGCATGATTCTTGATGAGGGGATCTTTCTGCACCCTATTAGATAGAGGCAAAATATAACTTGGTCAAAGTTTGTGCTTCCCGTTAGGGGTGTTTGTTCATTGTAGTTATTGTTGGTGCTTTGGATGTAGTACCTTTATGCATTTGGTTTGCGTGCCATAGAGGTTACTAGTTACTGGTCGTCGAGGCCATTGTGTTAGGATTGTGGATGTTGTCCTTTAGGTTGTAGGAGTTGTCGTGTTTGTGTCGGGCGAGTAGTCATTTCTATTTGTCTTTGATTTTCGCATGTTTCGCCTAGTTACGCAATGTGCTAATGTGTTGATTAGTTGTTGTTTGTTACCTGATCTGCATGCGGGTGTTCATCATCAAGATGCATGGTTTAACTATTGTCATCATTTCCTTCCTGCCTAAAAACAAAAAAAAAAATCACTTTTTGCTTCGCTGGTAGTCGTAACAACTGGGGACGTTACATATGGTATCAGAGCAGGTTCGATTAGCGAGTTGGTATCACTACAACTTTTGTTGATTGATTTATGATTATAAGGTCACAAATTAATTTGATTTGTATTCGCGTAGGTAATCATGTTTAGAGGATGCCGTAGAGGCAGATGACGAGATGATAGGGGAGGAGACGTGATGCCTCCAGTAGCATCCACTCCTGAGGGGTATAACCCCCAGGGAGACGAACAGGTTGTCGAGAAGGAACAGATAGCGATGGGTGATGTGGTTGGGATGATGAGGTATTTTTAGCGGATGTCTAAGGAACTGATCAGCCATTTGGATAGAGATGAGGCTAGGACACCGACACCCCCTGAGGGTCCACCGTGTGCTCAATTCAGTACTGATAGCATTCACCATGAACTCGAGAAGGTCAAATTTCATGAGTTCTTTGGTTTCCTGGATGGCGCAACCACCGAGGAATGGTTGGAGAATATGGCGTTATTCTTTTCATTTCACGACTATACCTCCAACATGAAGGTCCGTGTGGCAGTCTTTCAACTAAAGGGGAGTGCCCTTCTATGGTGGAAGACGCTCCTACCATAATTGAACATAGTCATTGAAGACGTGTCATGGGAAATTTTCGAGGAATGGTTCCGAGAGAGATACTTATTAGAGGAATTCATTGAGCGTCAGATCAATGAGTTTAATTCTTTATGGAAGGGTGGTTGTATGGTGCCCGAGTATGATGCCCGTTTTATGGAGTTTCTTCGGTATGCTCCACACCTTAATACCAATAAACTTAAGGTCAACAGGTTCTTGTTTGGCCTTAATGTCAACATTCGTGCAAAGGCTAGGATTCAGATGTCGCGAACCTTGTATGATGTCATTCAGAAGGACCTCATAGTAGAGGAGGATATTATCAGTGGGGGTCAACGCAGGTGTCATCTGGTGTGCAAAAGCATCAGACACCAGCTAGACATACACCAAGATATCGTGGCTTCCAAAGAGGATCCACTTTGACTACACCTTGGTGACCAGTGCCACAGCAACAGACTCCTTATCGAGGACCACATCATTAGCAACAACGTTGACCACAATAGTAGAGGTTTAGGTCTGTTCCGCAAAATGGACCAAGATTCTAGGTCGTTCGGTCGCCAACTTCTACTTCGATTACTAGGAGTACTGGACTGAAGAATGGGTGTTGGAAATGTGGGGAGACACACTACCAACATGAATACCCAGTGGAGAGGACTAGATCATGTAGATCAGTTGGACCCACTACCATGGGATATTTCGGCAAGGCCCATTAGATTCATGTAGTGATGAATAAGCCCAAGGCAGAGCCCCAATCGACTGTTCTCAATACATCAGGTACATTCACTGACCAGACCCTTATTATTTTGATAGATATCGACGATACCCAAAGTTTCATTTTGGGTGCAGTGCTAAAAAGGATTAAGGTAAAGCCAATCGAACAGGATAAGTTTAGATTTGTAGAAATGGCTTCGATATCAACATAGAAGGTTGGAGGGAAGGTTACGGGTTGTACCCTGAACCTGGGAGAGTTTTTCACTAGGGCCAACCTATACATCATGATATTAGGATCTTATGATGTCGTGATTGGTATGGACTGGTTGGAATCGCATGAGGCGATACTCAATTGTAAGAAAAAATGGTTGAGATTGGTCGATGATGAGGGTCAGAGACGCGAGATTGTAGGTCCGAACCAGGGAGTTTCCTTGAGGTTCATCTCTTCCTTACAGCTATGGAAGAGCATGTGCAAGGGGTGTAAGATTTATGAAATCCTTGCGTTAAATGAGAAGGGAGTAGCGGAAGGTCTAGAAAACCTTCTTATGGTGAGAGAGTTTGCGGACGTCTTCTCAGAGGAGTTACGTGGGATGCCATTGGAGAGGGAATTGGAATTTAATATAGACCTAAAACTAGGGACTGAACCAATAGTGAGAAATTCTTATCGGATGTCAACCTCAGAGTTACAAGAGTTGAGAATGCAATTGAAGGAGTTGTTGGAACTGGGACTTACACATCCAAGTGTGTCACTGTGGGGTGCGCCTGTTATTTTCATACAAAGGAAGGATGGGTCATGGAGACTCTGCATTGATTATCATCAATTGAACAAGGAAACGATTAAGAATTAGTATTTGTCGCCAAGGACTAATGATATGTTTGATCAGATGAAGTGTGTGACAATGTTTTCAAACATCGACTTCAGATCAGGGTATCACCAGTTACAGATCAAGGAGGATGACGTCCCTAAGACCTCCTTTAAGATGAGGTTTGGACATTACGTGTTTACTATTTTACCATTTGGACTGATGAAAACCCTAGGAGTATTTATGAGTTTGATGAATGGAGTGTTCCAAGAGTACTTGGACAAGTTTGTCCAAGTAGTCATTGACGATATTTTGATTTACTCTCAGATGATGGAGGAGCATGACGAGCACTTGCACTTGGTACTATAGTGTCTGCGAGAGAACAAATTGTATGGTAAATTGTATAAATGCTCATTTTGTCAATCGAAGATTCACTACTTAGGGCATGTCATCTCCGATGAAGGTATCGTTGTGGATCCAACAAAGGTCGAGGCTATTATGGAATGGCCTGCACTGATGAATGTCCTGAAATTATGTAGCTTCATGGGTTTAGAAGGATACTATCAATGGTTCGTCGAGGGATTTTCAAAGATAGAAAATATGATCACAGAATTTCAAAAGAAGAACAAGAAGTTTGTTTGGACCAAGAAATGCGCAAAAGAATTTCGGAGGATCAAGGAGATGTTGACAACAACACCTATACTAAATGTCCCTGACATGGATGCGGACTTCTTGGTATGCACTGACGCATCCAAGGAAGGCTTAGGTAGAGTCTTGATGCAAGACGGTCGAGTGATCACTTACATCTCAAGGAAGTTGAGAAGGCATGAGGAGAACTATGTGACGCATGATTTGGAGTTGTTAGCCATTGTATATGCCTTGAGAGTGTGGAGACACTACTTTATTGGAAAAAAAATTTAACTAAGAATGGACCATTGTGGACTATGACAGATCTTTACGCAAAGAAACCTGAACGCACGAAAATGACGTTGGTCAGAATTTCTCAGCGAGTACAATTTTGAGATTACTTACATAAAGGGAACAATGAAGAGAGTGGTTGATGCATCAAGTCAAAGACTATGCATATTTTCGATGATCCCTCTTCAGACAAATCTAGGTGAAAATATTCTAACTTTACAATGCGAGGATGACTGGTACAAAGAGGTCAAGGATTTTATCGAACAAAACACAATGACGGTACCAAGATTTACAAGATTTATTTTGGACGATGATGGATTATTGAGAATTAACAATCAAATTTATGTACCATCGCACAACGAGTTGAGGAGATTGATTCTAAACGAGGCTCCCAGAGTAGTGTACATGGCTCACCCGAGAGTCACGAAGATGTGAGAGAACCTTAAACCCTTATTCTTCTAGAAATGAATGAATGCATACATAGTCAACTATGTGGCCAGATGTCTAGAATGTCAATAGGTGAAGGCTGAACATAGACATCTAGCAGGATTACTACAGCCTCACGCTATTGTAGAATTTAAATGGGAGGTCATTTCGATGGATTTCATTGTTGTATTTGCACTCACGGGAATGAGACACGACTTAATTTTTTTGGTAGTCGAAACTATGACGAAGAGTGCTCATTTTATTCTTGTGCGCATGACGTATCAGGCACCAGACATAGCTAGAGTTTTCATCAGTGAGATTGTGAGGCTGTATGGTGTGCCTAAGAGGATTATATCTGATCGACGATCGATGTTTACCAGACAATTTTGGACTAGTTTCCAAGAGGCATTGGGAACCCAAATTAAGTTTAGTACCGCGTATCACCTAGAGACAGATGGGAAAACTGAACAAACAAACCAAATATTAGAGGACATGTTGTGTATGTACGTGATGGACCAACATAAGAATTGGGAAGAATTCTTGCCACTGCTAGAATTCTCATATAACAACAGTTACCAAAGCACCATTAAGATGTTACCTTTCGAGTTTCTTTACAGGCGACCATGTCAGACGTCTTTGAGTTGGAATTGGCTTGAGGATAGGGTCCCGGTGGGACCAGAAGTGATCCATGAAATGGAATATCAAATGAAAACAATAAGACAAAGGATCAAAGAAGAGTAGGATTGGCAGAAGAGTTATGTTGATGTGCACCGTGTAGACCATAGTTATGAAGTTGGTGATTGAGTCTTATTGTGGGTGAGATCGCATAAAAGTTCAATCAAGTTTGGAAAGGGTGATAAAATATCTCCTAGGTTCATAGGATCTTTTGATATTGTGCAAAGGAAGGGGCCTGTGGCCTATTGACTAGCCTTTCCTGATTCTTTGAGGCATATGCATGATGTTTTTCACATATCTGTTTTGAGATATTATGTTAGTGAACCTACACATGTTATTGGCATGAGTTCCTTGCACGTATTTGACAGGGGTGCACTCACTTCTGAGCCAATCCATATCCTATATCATCGCATTCGTCAACTATGATGTCAAATAGTAGATCAGGTCAAGGTTCAATGGGACAACTATAGTCTACACTCAGTGACCTAGGAGAACGCATATGATATGCACCAATAGTTTCCAATTTTGTTTGATAGATAGACTTAGGATACTATAATACACATTTTTTTTGTACTTATATACTGTGAAACTTCAATACAAATTTTAGACCATGAGGGGGTGTATGTAACATCCCGCTCTTGCACGCACAGAGTGAACTTATTCTTTGAGGACACTTTCTTGCAAGTGATCGATATTTTTATACTATTGGTCGTTTAATTATGATTATGAGGCATTATGGATATGATGATATGTTATTTTTTGTATATACATAGACAGGTGATATTGACTGGGTTCTCCTGAGTGTGCAGGACCTTGGACCTCGAGGATGCATAGGCATCGATGAAACCCCTTGGACTCTGTATCGAGTCAGGGAGTGGACTATTGGGGTTTTATTATTGATTGATATGACATATGTACATCTGATTAGATGTTATGATGATTGATTATTATTGCTGACACGATTTATTGATGATGTAGGCTAACGATAGATTTTCGACTAGACTCACATGTGGAGTAGAGGGGTCATGCACGACAACCAAAGACTTTGAGGGAGAGGTGTGGAAAAAATCTCGGCCACAACCTAGTAGCACTCCTATGGTGGCTCTAACTATAGGTTAACGATTACCTAGTTCGATAAGACCCACGATGTCATGAGGGAAGACTGCAAAAGTCACTCACGATGATTCTAAGGGGCACGCAATAAGGTAGGGGCCTTATTCCTTAGAGGCCCTTAGTCTCCCACAAGATCACCTGGCGGAGTATTGACTCCATGGGTTTTGGATGTCTACCAAGTCAGTCAAGAGGTGAGTGACACCCTTGTAGCACGTAGTGCATCCTCAAGGGAACAACGCGCAAGGAAAATGGAAAGTGGTGAGTGGCACCCTTGGCGCATGTAGCGCTTCCTGAAGGGCACATCGTGCAAGGGAAACAGAAAGAGGCGAGTGGCACCCTTGGAGCACCTAGTGCATCCTGAAGGGCATGTCGTGTTTTTAATGGGTAAGTGAATAAACCTATACGACCTTAGAACGAATGATGTGACAAGTAAGATTTAAAAACTTTTTCCCTAATAAAAATGTCTCCCAGCCTAGTGAAATTAAAACCTAGGTCTAAGTAACACTTTTGGTCAAAAATAATAATCATAATTTAACATGTGACGAGAAGGGGGTAACAAATTCAATTAATTTATTAAAATAAAATTTTATTGGGGGATTAAATTTTAAAAGGGAATTCATTGTTTTTTTTTCTTATTCTAATTAAATTTTATTAATTAAAAAGAAAAAGGGGTAAAAGGTGGTTTTTCTACACTTGCTAATTTGAGTATAGATAAAAAGGAAAAGAGGGAAACTTAAAAGAAATATGAAACTAAGGGAAAAGGGGGAAACATAAAGAAAAAGGGAAGCATAAGGAAAAAGTTGAATGACTAACTTAGAAAGGAATCTTGCCTTTAAAAACTTTCTAATTATGAACTCAACTAGGAATTTAGTAAGGGCGTAAGTCATTTAAAATGTGTAAGGGAATTTTTGGACACCAAGGAGCATTTTTAGGAATGTTTTTTGGTGGGTGAGGGAAATTTTGGGACACCATGGAGCATTTTTAGGAATGCTTTAAATGGTTGATTAATATTTTTTTTGCGCTTTCATTGTACTTCTATTGTGTAAATAAATTTGTTTTACTAAATTTTTTTAATTGAGAACTTAAAATCATAATAGATTTACACTCACTACATTTGAATTGATTTCCATGGCAACCCAATCCCTGATCGCTATGAATGTTATGTTTTGTTTTATTGATTATTGTGAAGAGTTTCTGATTTATCTTCCATCCTTATCCCTAGATCATCCGTCCATGACTGAGCAGCCAACCAAGAGCTGAATCGATGGTCATCGCTTTGGTGTCTATAGACCTATAGATTCTAATGCCCTTCTTTTCTGTGCATGGATGATGAAGGATAATTTTTCCCAACTATCTACCCCTTTCTTTCTTTGTTTTTTCAATACATCTGGCCTCTGAATTTCCTCTGCAATTTATTACATTTCATGGAAAATTTTGTCTGTGTTTTTAATATATCTGGCCCGCGAATTTCCTCTGCAATATATTAAATTGATGGTGAATTTACTCTGCATCTTTAATACATCTGGCCTACTATTTCCCTTTGTGATTTATTACATTGGATGGCGAATTTACTCTACATTTTTAATACATCTGGCCTGCAAATTTCCTCTGCAAGTTATTACGTTGATGGCGAATTTACCCTGCATGTCACTTACACTTGACTATGCTTTATTAAATTTTCTGGTAGTTAAGGTTCTGACAAACATCAATTTGTAGCAATTTAGTGACATCATTATTTTACAGTGAGTATGGATAACAATGTATCTACAACGAATACGGATAGCAGTACTACCCGACATTTTCAATGTGGTAGAGAAATATATTGTAGCGTTTTAATTATGGTAGCACATTTTTATACACATAGATACACACTACAAATTTTTTATATAAATTTGAAAGACAGTGTGTTTATCTATTGGAATAAATAACATCAATCGAATGGCATTTTACTAGACAACCTTGGCATGTGTTATTACAACAATCTCGCATATTTACTGACAGCAAAATTTAGACAACGTTTCTAATACCTAGACAACGTTTTCCTTCAATGTGTTTTACATATGCTTTTGGACTAAGTTTTACTAATGGAATGGATGAGTTTTACATTAAATCCATTGAATGAATAAATCAAATCGAGTTTGACATAAGCTTGACTGAGTTTTACATATGCGTTTCACATATGCTTTCACTGCATTTTACATATTCTTTTAACTGATTTTTACTTATAGAATGACTTAGTTTTACATATGCTTTGACTGAGTTTACAAATGAATTTTACATATGCGGTTTACATATGATTTTAACTTAGTTTTACTTATGGAATGAATGAGTTTTACATATGCTTTGAATCAATTTACATATGCGTTTTACATATGCTTGAACTGAGTTTTACTTATGGAATGATGGAGTTTTACATTGAATCCATTGAATGACTGAATTGAATCGAGTTTTACATATGCTTGATTGAGTTTTACATATGTGTTTCACATATTCTTGGACTACCTTTACACATGATTTTGACTGATTTTACTTATGGAATGACTAAGTTTTACATATGCTTTGACTGAATTTTACATATGCGTTTTACACATGCTTTTGACTGAGTTTTACTTATGGAATGATTGAATTTTACATATGATTTTTGACTGAGTTTTACTTATGTAATGACTGTGTTTTACATATTCCTTTGACCGAGTTTTACCATGGAATGACCGTAAATTTATAGTTCTGATTGACTGTCAATTTATAGTGTTATTGTCCAGCAAATTTACACAATACAATGACGACAAGAATACTATGGAATAGGCGCTTAGTACAGATTGGATATTGACACTTAGGACATTTTCGGCTCTTGAGACAAGTGGATTTTGTATAGATGTATATCAATTTCAATTTCGTAATGGTACATTATATCTGAAGTGTTGTCTTACATTTATATTGATTGCACTACTCTTTATAAACATCACTCTTTATTCTCTATCAAGATCATCTCCATGTGACTTGATGAACTCATTTGGTTCGTTCCTTCGAACATATATGTTGGGTTATTCTATATCACAACAATATTTGTTTTTATTGATTTATAAGGCTTGGTTTAGCATGTAGTATGACTGTGTTTTAGCAAGTACTAATACTAGTAAGAAAAATCTGATCCTACTTGTAGCAATGATGGTATGACTGTGTATTAGCATTGGTTTCGAGGAATGAAGGACATCATATCTTTATGGCAGCTTGTTCTTGATTGTTTATTGAAATCATTTTTTTGTGGTGTTTATTTTTATTATGGGACATCGATATCATCGTTGGATACAATTGTTCACAGTTATGATAACATTTAGGTTAATAGTAACGTTATAGTGGTTCACGCCTTCGTACTCAGGCATCATGCTTAACAAGTAATGGTTTATGGTTGTCGGCGAGTCGTTTAATAGTTCGGGCAATTTTAAATCAAGTAATGTCATCTTCCATCCTGTTGACTAGTTGCTTGGGTGTGTGGGTATCGCCTTCTTGTCAGTTATTTTGGTCTCCTAGCGCATGGATTTTTCTTGAGTCTATGGTCCAGATAGGTTATGTTGCACCAAAAGGATAACAATCTTCCATATCAAAGCCATGGATCTCTACCACTTACAAACTATGCGTGAGTGAAATTATTCATGCATATCTATTCCATGCACCTTTTCATTGACTGCATAATGCCAAATATCTAAGTCATGTATCCCACCATGGTGAATTGGAAGGTTTGGCCAATGCCCCAACACATCATTCATACACTTCTTATCACATGTTGAATTATTTGGATGCCTTCTTTTTCAACCCCAACATTACACCAAGAATAGAATTATATGGTTCCCTTTAGTGTTAGCAAAAAGGTTGCAGTCCAAGACTTAGCTAAATTAGAATTTTTTCCTTGGATACTTGAGTGACACTAAATCCTTTCCATATCCATCCATGTCATGACCTAATATATGACTAGCTTTGTTGGCATTCATTCCTATAACAAGGTCAGGCCCTATTATTGCTTTAGTTGCTAGATCATAACCAATATAACATGGCATTCGATTATGTTAGTTGTATGCATTTAAAATCTAGCAATTTTTATAATTATTACAAATCTTAAGCCTTTATAATTATTCAAATTA
The DNA here is from genome assembly GCA_032191745.1 of Picea mariana. Classification (NCBI taxonomy): domain Eukaryota; kingdom Viridiplantae; phylum Streptophyta; class Pinopsida; order Pinales; family Pinaceae; genus Picea; species Picea mariana. The sequence continues at coordinate 73,207 of JASDQU010244226.1, forward strand.
TAAAATAATGTAATTTTATAAAATAAACTCTTTCTCAGGAAATTCTTACCTAAATTCCCTTCATGAGTTATGCAACATAAATTCATAAAATACATATATGCATAGCTACCATCAAATAAATTTAATGTTACCTGTGTTACGAGGAAAATCTCTCTATGGCCAGGGATAAACCACAACAGATGGAAATTACTAGATAAATCAACTCTAATCTCAGGTATTCTATATAAACAAATATGCTAGCAAGACAATATAAAAGGCCTACCTTGTCCAGATGTTGGATGAACTCCACCATTGAGCACTTGACTCAAATAAATATACTTGCAAATTCTCCTCAACAACGAAGAAACACAAGAATATGATGATAATATATAATGTTAGCACATTCAATAGCATAATCCATCAACATTCATAACAAATATTCCCATGGAATAACAATTCAAATATTTTCAAGATATTAATTGGACGAGAAAATAGCATTTCTATTAAAATGTAATCAACATAAGTGAATGAATTACAAAATTCCATGTCGACATGGTTCGGAAGAGAGAAACAAAGTCCCTTCCAACTGGGCCTCCACCACTTCAATCCTCCACAAAAAGTAAAGCTCATATAAGAGAGACAATGAGATTCTACTCATGTAGGGAAGAGCTTAGGGGCTGAACAATGTGTTCGGACTTAAAAATACAAGGGGATACAAACTCAATATGAAGTGAATAATTTCTTTCGTGTAACTTTTCTCTCAAAGTTGAATTCTTCTCCTATTTTCCATAGCTCGGATTTGTCCCATTTGTATCCTTCAAATAGAACTGACGGGATGAGTCAGAACGTTTCCAGTATATGGAAAGTCAAGGATCATGGATCTCGTGATGTGACATGGAAACCCAAAACCATTTTTTAATTTCGAGCACAAATCCCGATGTACGAGGGTTTTACTGGTGCAACCTACATATACACATGTTTTAATATAGGTAGGGAACGTATATGTGGAAAATTAATGTTTTTATCTCTAGGATTTGCAAAAAGGGACTTCAAGTCTGCATAGGGAGATGGAAAAAGACCCTCTATGCAAGTTTCCATAGGGTGAGGTAAATATTTCTATAACAGATGCCCCCTAATGTGTTAGGTCAGAGGAGTATTTGCGATGAACTAAATACATTATAAGACCGAGAAGGGGAGTAATGGGGACCCAAATGGAAGAAGTAGTTTCTCATGAGATTATTACAATCTATACTGACTTTGCACACATGGTTGTCAATTTGAGTTACACTGCAGATCCATGTGAAAATATACCAAACAGTTGTCCATGGCCGTGAATAGGAAATAAAATGGTTACTACATGCCAAAGGTTGTCATAGTCATGAACAATGCCCAGTAAAACCAGTCTCAAAATCAATTTGAAGATATTTGTATACAATGGAGTACAATCTAATCTCCCGTGATCATTGAAGTCACATAGGTACTAGTCCAATGCAAGGTAGAAACAACTCAGGAAAGCTACAAATATGAATTGATGTCTTCAAGTCTTCTACACAATCCACCAAAGGTGCAAGTCTACATAGTGTGAATAAAGGAGTTGAAGTCGAACACAATGAGACTTTGTTTTATTATCGGTCATTGAGGTATACTGTTAACAAACATGAGACAACCAAACAATAATGAAAGTAGGTATCAAGGCACCAAGTACATTCTTCCAAGTGTGAATAGAGGTGTTGGGGTAGAACACTTGAAGAATCCATCAATTAGGAGACTTTGATGTATTCTCAAGTGTTGATGGTGAGATAACCTGCCACTAATGAATGCAAGTCTCTAGGTACTCATAGAACTCTAGGTCTCATCTCGAGAATATATGA
>JASDQU010244227.1:17405-53971 GCA_032191745.1 Picea mariana
AAAATATTGGTACTATGGAATACAAACTGGAGTTACCTACATCTTGACGAGTACACCCAATATTCCATGTTTCATGCTTAAATAAGGTTATAGGTGACAATATCCCAGTTCAAACTATATTTCCAGAACTTGACGAGGAAGGAAAAGTCATATTGGAGACTGAAGCCATCACTGACACAAGAATTCGCCAGCTAAGGAATAGATCCATTTCAGAGTATCTCATTAAATGGAGGAAACTATCAGCTGAAGATTCCACTTGGGAAGATGATTCTTTTATATAGAAGCATCTAGAGTTACTCAAGCATTGTGGACAACACTTGTCTCAAGGGGAGGGGCATGTTAAGCCCTAAATAGTGGCTCATTACCCCTTAATTGGGGCATATTACATAAGTAATGTTATTTTATTTATGTCCTCTTTATTCCATTAGTTGTAATTATACCTCCTAGTCTCCTATGTATACCAAGGAGACATTTTCATTCAAATCATCTTATTTTTGGACATTTATGTGGGGATAAGGAGGTTTCCCCCCTCTAAGAGGCTTATTATCTGAATTTATGTCTTTTTCAAGGCATTGAGTACTTATTATGAGGTTTTTCTATGCTATATTGATATTTGGTTCCTAACACTATATTGAATAAGATATACAAATAAACCAGGTAGCTACCATCACTGGTACTTGCTTAAGAAGTCACATTTCCCAATCACATTGATATGTATGGAAGCATATTAAAATTTAATGTGACTTAAATTATTAATTGTGAAAACAAAACAAAAAAGAAACAAAAAATGAGACAACAAAACCAAAAGAATTGAACCCAATACAATTATAGATGTGGCTGAATTATACAATTCTAGTTTTGTTACAATGGGGTTACAAAACATAGACAATGTTCATTTGCCAATAAAAAAATCAGAATTGCTTCTCTATGAAGGGAAGACAATTCAATTTTATTCCACTAATACAAATTTCCTTGTTTACAAAATGACATGCATGTCACAACTTGATAAACACTACAATATGGCCATGCAATATCATAATTGAATATATCAATAAAGTGCAACATTAGAATTACATAAACCCAAACAATTGAACGTAGGTCCAAGTCTCTGAAGATTTGATGCATTTGCAACCAAATAAGATATGGGACAAGATAGATTTTTGGACGTAATGAATCCTGAAGCATCTGGAAGATGGATTTCTGGACTTCTGGGGTTCAAATGTCGATGTTTTACCTGCTGACTTGTACAAGAGTTGGGTTAGTTTTCATACCAAAAACAATATTTTTCTATCTTGCCTTAAGTAATTATTTGACACACAAAATATAAGCTTCATAAAGTTGATAAACTTAACAACTTACAAAATTATCTGGAAGAGAATACACTTATAGGAAACTTGAATGTATTGTGGAAGGTCCCATTGATAGAGGGTCACATCTACAAAAGAAAATATTATAATGAGAATTTAAAAACAATAAATTATTAAATTAAGAGGGTAAAAAAGTTAACATACAGATTGCATACCTAGCACTTGTCCCAAATCCACCTTCAAAAATATCATATATCTTACGTTTTCTATTTTTCTCTGTTGTTCTTATCACTATACTAAGCTCAGTTATTCCTGGAAGGTGGTTTTTCTTCTTAAATCCATCTATTTTATTCCTATAAAATGCTTGACCCATTATCACAAGAACATCTGAATGATTGGAACCCTCTCCTTTTTGTGTGCATTTATGGTAAATGGTACGAGCTAGATTATGTGATTTCTCCATACCCTGTGTACCCCAAATGGCCAAGATTCCATATTTTCTTGCAAAACATGGTCGATGTTCAAATAACTGATGCTACAAACATTGGCATCAATCTATCTTAGAATACGAAACAAATGTATGAAATGAAGTTAATTTGCAATAAATTATGTAATGTAAAGAAACGTACAAAGGAAAGTACTAGTGGGATGAAAATTAATATGAATACCATATAATGTGTCATATGGCTGTCTCCCCAGGCTTCTATCATTGCTCTTATAAAGTCTGTAATAGCTTATTGAAAGGTTATTGCATCAGCATCCATGAATGTTTCCTTATCCATCAGTAGAAAAAACGATGAAAGTGACCTCCAAGCACATTTCTTTTTTCTAGTTGATTCACGCCCTTCACTAGTGAGATCATATTATACATCAATTAATTCTTCATACAATCCCCAAATCCATGTCCACATTTGTTTTCAATAAAACAATGCACATTGACACCTGACATTGATGGCTTTGCTGGAATATTTCCTCGTGTACCTGACCTCTTAATATCTTTTTCAAATTTAACATGTCCACCATGCAAACCTTCTTTTTAAAGAATGTGTTCAATTGCCTCAGTTGAATTTTTACTTTTGGTCTGCAAGGTTTTGTTGCATGCAAACAAAATAGATAAATACACCATCTTATCAACAATTCTCACAAATGCATGCAAAGTGCACATGTGCACCCTAATCAATGGTATAGGAAGCACCGCATCTAAATTTGGATCAAGTTGATCATGGTTGGGTGGAATGTTTTGATGAAAACTAAAAATACCACCATTCCAACTTCGATCTTTTTGTTTTTTCTTCATGCAATATAAGCAACTATGCATTGCATTTGCAACATGAGAAATGTTGTACATACACTTGAGATTTTTTAAATCATCTACAAGGTGCCATTCCACAAAATATCAACCATATCCTTCCACGTATAATTTTTCCCCTGCATCATGTGAAGACATAATTGATGGTAAAGATGTTTTGTTGAAAACGAATTTCAATGACTCATGGGACTCCTTTTTGACACGAAAATTTCCCAACCAAAAAAGGTGATCTTCAGATTGAACTTGAAAATATTTATCACTTGTCTTATCAAGGTTTGGATCTAATGCACGATTAATTAATGTGATTGAAAATATTTTTTATTTTTCATTTTTGATTAAATCCATCTCATCCAATTTTAGCACAATGATCAATTTCCCACATGCCTCCTCAATAGAGATGTCATAGTACCTCACCATAAGCTGTAATACCCACTCTAGGTCATACCAAAAGTTATTTTTTCTCATTAGTGGAATAATTTCACTTGATACTTTCTTCTCATTCTTACTTGAAACTTCATGCACTGTTTATAATTGATATGCATCTCTCAAATAATCAACAATTTTTTTGTTTCATAGTCCATGCTCTTTTTGCACATGAAAAGGGAGAGGAACCAAAATCTTCTTAATCCCGACATTCAACATTCCCTCTCTCAAAACTTTAAAAAGACTTGCATATGATTTCCTATTGATCCCTCTATCATCAAAAACTCCTTGAACATCCTTTCCATCAATTTTTAAGTTTGAAATGAATTGGTTAACTACTTCTTTCCTCAAAGCATCAAATTCTGGTTGTTTGAGCATTGATTCAATGTCACTTTTCTTCAACACAGTTTTGCACAAATCCACAATATCAGTACAACTTGGATCTAATATGGACTTCACCCCAAACACCCTTTTTTTATAGGCACCTCCTCTCTTTACCATACATGATAATGGTTTAAACTCTTTTGATCTATTCCTCAACCCAACTGGAGTTTCCTTTATTAAAGAGAGTCTCTTTTGGAGATGATAGATATCATTTTTCAACATTTCAATTTCTTTTTTTAGGCTGGATTTCACTTGAAGCAGTTCATACACATGTATTTGATTCAACATTTCTATTATTTGGTTCAATATTATGATTTCATGATACCAAACCATATTTGAGTGATGCAGATGATTTAATTTAACACTAAGATCTTGGATTTTTTGTTCAAGGAAAATTCGGTTACCATCCAAATTTTTACAGTATCCTAGAAAAAAATTGTTTCCATGGCATACAAATCAGCATAGGCATGTTATTGTTTTGAAATCAGGATGAGATTTGGACACACGGTCAACTAGATAAAGTTCTTCTTTCACCCAATGATCTAAATTTTTAGGTCCATATTCCCTTAATGCATTGTAGTTAATGTTAGGAACCAATTTTTGATTTTGTTTATGCATCAGTACCATATCCTAACTTAAATTTATGTGGGTAACATGGTGATAGTTTCTTACACCATTTGCATCTATTGAAGAGTCCTGCAAACAACCAATATTATGAAAATCAAAACAAACTAGAAAATCCCACAATGAGAAAATCAACTTGTAGAAGAAATAATTTCAGAGATCTTCTAAGGAAAAGACAACTTTTCAAATATTGGGTCATACTTCAAAGCTATCAGGCATCTTGTATAATATTTTAAATTCAACTAATCTTGTATGTTTGCATCTGAGGACAATATATATTAAAAACTAATGATTAGAATATAAGAAACCAATATTATAACAATAGACAATCTAAATGAATAAATGACATGTATGACACTTGTGTTTATTCTCCCTCTAATCTAAGCATTTTCTAATTAGTTAGATATATTTGTTCACAACAATCAATAGACTTCTAAGTTTTTGTCATTAGAACAAAAATATAATCACCAACAAAAGTAATAGATGGATTTGTCAAGGAAGCATAGAGTATGAAAGGTTCCCTTTCACATTTGTATTCTACATTGTGAACCCAATCCCTTCATCTCCTTACACCTACTTAAGAAATATCTAAAGTATCTCACCGTAGATTTTGTGAAATCCAACACGAAAAATGCCATTTTTTGCAAATTTAGGGGATATCCAAAAAAGGAATATAGTTGTTTATTGTAAAAAAATAGCTCGGTGTGTTGAATTCAAAATTCAATCTTATCAGAATCTGGTAGGGCACCAACTTTTAACACATATGGTAGGGGATAAACACATCCATTAATTCTATTAACTGGAATAGGATGTTGACTTGTTTAGTCTCTTATGTTGATATGTTCAGACTAGATTACAACCTTTAGCTATGAGGACAATGGCAGCTTTCACAGTGCCTCATAGGTCATTGGACACACCTGTTCTTGAACCAACTAACAAGAAGGGGTCTCTCAAAAATAATGGACTAGTTGGTGCTTAGAAGCCATCTAATGTTAAATTTGGCCGAAATAAGAAAATCAAAGAAGCTCCATTGGCATCACTAGAAGGTGGTGCTAAAAAATATTTCCATTTCCAAAATACCCCAAAAACCAACTGAAGCACTGCCTATTGAAGATAGTCCCGCAAGTTATAAATTGTTTGGGAAACAACTATTTTCCTCATAATATACTTGTACCTCACCTGAAATGGTAATACTACATGCAAACATATTTATCTATTTATTTAACACAACTTTTATTTTTGTTGATTGAAATGTGATGCTAACTATTTTATTCTCTTGTGTTGATATGTTTAGACTGGACTACAACCTTCAGCTATGAGGATGATGCCACCTTTGACAGTGCCTCGAGGTTTATTGGTAACACTTATCTTCAAGTCAACCATCAAGAAGAGGCAAAATAACGGGCTAGTCAGTGCCCAAAATCCATCTAAAGTTAAAGACAACCAAACGAAGAAAACCAAAGACAACCCACAAAAGCCCATCTCACTTATAGAGGAAAGGGGTGTGGGAAGTTTTTGGGACAATTAATAATACAAGAGATACCATTTTTACCCACCCAGATTCCATCAGACTATTTTTTTCGAGCAACTTCAAGGAACTCTAAGGGAATTCTTTAGGAGATTAGAGTTCTACAGAATTGTATCTAATTGCGTTGAACATCAATAATCTTTTCTTGCATTTCTATAGTTGTACACATTTCATCAATAATGTTGTTCTTATTTGGACTGAAAGGATTGTACAATGGGAATTCTTTTGAAACAAAGATCTCTTCGAAGCTAAAATTGTGTTCTTCTACCCCTCAAACTAGATTGTATATTTAGACATAATTTCATCAATCTGTTTCTCAGCCCAAACAGGTCATCCCAAATAGTAGTTTCTTGTTTTTTGTATAATTCAAATTAGTTGCAGAGGACATAAATACTCATCGGTGAATGGCAGATTCAACCCTTAGTAAGTAAGGTGCAGAAATTAGAAGGCAGAAAAATTGACAAGTATTTTTCCTGTGGCTACAATTATACATGAAAGACGGAATTAACACTAGAATCCACCCTTAATAAGTAAAGTGCAAAAATTAGAAGGAAGAAAAATTGAGAAGCATTTTCTTTTATAGTTATAAACTCTTTATTTTTGTATTGAAAATATTAATTTTACTTGAACTACAGATATGTGCTTGATATATTACTCATCAGCACACAACACACAAATCACCCATACACAAAACAAAATGTGTTGAAGATGTACTCCTTATGTGTGACCTTCAAAAATGCCAATGCTTGGAACAAGAAACAATAATGAACTTGAGATAGCCTGCCAATTGAGATAGCCTTTCCGGGATCTTTTTCAAATAAAAATTTCACACATGCAAAATTGAAACAAGCAAATACCTCCATTTAAAAAAGAAGTGCATCAACAAGTGGTTCTCCAAAACCCTCCATTCTAGTAGCATTATAAGCTTTCTTGAAATAAAATTTGATGAATAAAAATTTCAAGTACTGGAAGGACATAGCCCTCCTAACCCGCAGGTCGGAGGTCCACGTACATAGGATTTTTCCCCTTCCACCAGCCCAAAGAGCTCTCAACAATTGGCTCTTCTGTTTCCCTTTTGGGAAATCTGCACCCACAATTAACCTTTGAGAAATTGCCCCCTTTTATACTTCGGGAGATCAAACTTCACGATTTCACAAATTCGGTGGTCAAGCGTCTTGTCTCTCAAATCTCTGAAACGTGAATTTTTGACACTTGGCCTTTTCTCTCTCTCTATTCACCTCTCTCCTTATCGCAATTTTGGGAGTCGCAATGTCATGCAACTCATCCGCTCGACCTCCGAAATATGGATTCTCTATTTGCCGAAACTCCGATGTTCAGTCACCAAACGAAATTGACAGTAGTGATTCTCCGTTCGATCCAACGGTCAACACGATTTCGCATATTGGGAGTATGAGACTCTCGATGCCAAAAACCTCATGCCAACAGAAACTCTAAATTCCTGAATCCTCATATCTATTTCGAATTTTCAACTTTTGCGAGTTGTAATGTCATACAACTCTGATGCTCGGAACCCAAAATTCCGATGGACTTTTCTGTTGGGATTTTGCCCAAACTCTTGGATTTCTGCAACGCATCCTCCTATGATGGACGATCCTCAATCGTTTCGCAATTTTGTGAAATCAAATGCTCCGAACATCTCATCTTCAGGATTCACGAAACGTCGAATCCCGATATGTCAATGGGCTCTCCCCTTTCATGATTTTTTTCCAAAAGTCTAGATTTCTACCATGCATCCCTTCTAGATGGACGGCTCGACTCTATTTTAGGGTTTTCACTATAGATATTCCCGATCTCTTGTCCTCAGGACTTTCGATATTCCGATTTACAAAGTCCTAATATGTTGACGCCTTTTAGTACTTTCTCTCTGCTTGCGAGGATTTAAACCTCATGCAACTCCTATCAGATCCCAAGGTTGATGGACATCTAAGTGAGGTCCAACAGTTCACAATATTCTGAGCTTGAACCTTTGGAAACAATCGTAACCCCCTTGCTTCTCTGTTATATCGTATGGATGGAGGGACTTCGTAAATTCTCTACGGAGAATTTCGACCGTCTGTCTCTTCCCCTGAGAAATTATGTGAAATTCAAATAAAATATTTCTCTGCATGGAACTTGTCCTCATGTAGCATGATGTCACTACACCTCCTTTCAATTCTTCAAGGTACTTAGCCTCTTACTTCCCTTCGACGACTTCGAAGGTTTGAACCCTTCTGAGGTTTTCCACGACTTCAAGTTTTTTAGAAAAACTCTTGTTGGAACTCCTTGCGGCAGACCTTCGAACACTTTCAAGTGTTGAACTCCCTACGACTTTGCGCACTCCCTATAGCAATAGTCTCTCAACAATTCATTAAGGTTACAAACCCCTGAAGCTTCACTCGGCCTGTGCTCACTTTTCATGGCTCATGTGCCTAACTGCACCTTTGAGGAAATGAGAACAAATCTATCCTATCTAAGATTTCAGAGACAAACCGCTGATCCCCTTTTCAATGCACACCTTGCAAACAATTCAGCTGCACTTCTTGCAGGAACTCTCACTCAGATAGAGAAGCAATTGAAACTCATTTCCTAATTCTTTCTCTCTCAGACTTCAAACATAATCCTAAAATCATTCATACAAAGCATAGAAAGCAAATATATAATAGAAAGAGTAAAACCATGAACATACCATTCAACATACACATACAAGAAACAAACATAATGCCATGAATCTGAATTAAGACTTCTTCTATTAACTCAAATCTCTATACATGGGTGTTTTTCAAACACAGTTTTTTTTGTTATAGCTCTGCATTCTCTTTTCTTGGTAATGTTCTTCACTATCATACAATAATACAATGAGGGTGTCTATATCCCGTTTCCCTCTTTCATTCTAAATTGTCTAATCTACGCATTAAATTTTATCTACTTGCATTAACTACTATAAATGCCTTCTACCTACTAAGGACGAGAGCGGATCACTCAAGGTCCATTTACATTTTACAAGTGTGCCTCCACTTGATGACTTCATTAATGTTTCAAGAAATTTTCAAAATGTGCGCTGAGCACTTTTCCAGTTGTCTTTTATCTCCGCATTGGCTCGCTTGAGATGCTCCTGCATCATACTCCCTTGCTTGAAAATTTTCATGGGCTCCTCTCCATGAGCTCACGTACGGTGTGTCCATGCCTTTGGATCACTGCTTCATTCTCCCAGCTGGCATCTTCAACTGGATGGTCCTTCCACTTGACCAAATATTCAAAGTATTGCTTTCACCTGGTCTTCTTGCAGACCCTTTTATCCAGTATGCGCTCCATCTATGGTCTTTCTGCAACTGGCATCTCTTTTGTCCAATAGACCTATGTTGTTCATTTCCTGTCCCTGTTTCCTCAGCTTTATATGGGTACAAATCTGAGATATTGAATATCAAAGAAATTTTGATCCCATCGGGTAATTCAATCTCGTAAGCATTCGCCCCAAATTTCTTCAAGACCTTACATGGTCCGATTTTCTTCATTTTTAGTTTATTATATGTTCCTCTTGGGAACCTTTCCTTTCTCAAATGTACTAGAATCAAATCACGAACCTCAAATTGAAGTTGTATCCCGTGTTGATCTGCTCTGCGCTTATATTCCTAGCTCGAACTTTGTAATCGTTCCTTCACCTGGATGTGAAGTTCCTTCATCGCCTCTGTGAAATCTTTTGCACTAGCGCTCCTAGTCGCAGTCTGTTCTAAACCTCTCAATTAAGAAATTCCTCTCATCTTCATGCCATAGATGATCTGAAACGGACTCTGTCCTGTGCTTCTGTTGACTGAGTCATTATAAGAAAACTCTACCTGTGGTAATATGTTGTCCCACTGGCAGTGGTGTTCTGTCACCAGGATTCTTAGTAAGTCTCCCAAACTCCTTTTCACCACTTTTGTTTGTCCATCCGTCTAAGGATGATAAGATGAAATAAACAACAAGTTTGTTCCCAGATTCTTCCATAAGGTTCTCCAGAAGTGTCCTACGAACTTAGTGTCTCGATCCGAAACTATGCTTCTTGGGAAGCCATGAAGTTGAATGACTTCTTTGAAAAACAGATTCACAATGTGAGTTGTGTCACTAGTCTTCTGACATGGAATGACGTGTGCCATCTTGAAAAATCTATCCACCACCAAAAAGATTGAGTCAAACCCTCTTTGTGGTTTTGGCAACCCTAATATGAATTCCATGATGATTGCATCCCACGGCCTCTCAGGTATGGGTAATGGTTGATAAAATCCTGCATTCTGCCTCTTGCCTTTTGAATGCTAGAAAATTATGCATCTGTCCATGAATATTTTGACGTCTGATCGCATTCTTGGCCATAAATATGACTCATTCAACTTTGCGAACGTCTTTTCATGATCGAAATGATCGACCAATCCTCCACTGTGTTTCTCCTTCAGTAAATTCTCTCTCATGGAGCATTTTGGAATACAAATTTGATTACCTTTAAATAGTAACCCTTTCTGGATCAGGTATTCTGACCACTAGCTTCTGTCTCTGAGAATTGGATCATCTCTATACATGTCTCTAAGATCATCAAAACCCAATGTTTTGACTCTGAACTCTTGCAATAGCAAACATTTCCTACTCAAAGCATCAACAACCTTGTTAGCAGTTCTAGAAATATGCTTAGTTACAAAAGTAAAGTTCTGCATGTATTCAACCCATTTTACATGTCTTTGATTCAAATTTTATTGTTGAGTCACAAACTACAGTGCATGATTGTCACTATATAAGACAAACTCCTTCAGTATCAAGTAATGTCTCCATTTCTTTAATGCCTGAATAATAGCATAAAACACCTTGTCATACGTGGAGTATTTCACCTTCGCTTCGTTCAGCTTCTCCCTGAAGTATGCTATTGGCCTATCTTCTTGACTCAAGACTGCCCCTATTGCAAATACACTTGCATCGCATTTCACTTGAAATGTCTTTTGCAAATCAGGCAACACTAGGATTGGTTGTTCCATGATTTTCCTCTTCAACAGATTAAAACTCTTCTCAGCCTCTTCTTTCCAGTGAAAAGGTTTGTGTCTCTTCTTCACTGTGTTCATTATCGGTGCACTAATCCCATTGAAATTTCTGATGAACTTCTGATAGAAACTAGCCAATCCATGAAAACTTCTCACCTCAATGATATTCTTTGGTGACGGCCAATTCTTGATTACCTCGACCTTATCTGGATCCATCCTCAACTTATCTGCAGAAATAACAAATCCCAAATAAATGAGATCTGTATTCATGAATGAGGATTTCTTCATGTTAATCAGTAGCTTCTCCTATTGTAACCTCTTCATTACTATAGTCAAGTGTTTCAGAGGTTCTGCCACTATTATATTGAAAATTAGTATGTCATCCAGATATACAATAACAAATTTTTTGATGAACTCCCTCAGGACTTTGTTCATCAACCTCATTAAGGTACTCGACGCATTTGTTAATACAAATAGCATAACAAGCCATTCATACAACCCTTCATTAGTCTTGAAGGTTGTCTTCCATTCATCACCTTCTCTCATGCAGATTTTGGTGATATCCACTTTTCAAATCAATCTTCAAAAATAAATTTTCTCCACTTAAGGAATCCATCAAATCATCCATCCTTAGCAATGGAAATCTATACCTAATGGTTATCTTGTTGATTTCCCTTGAGTCAGTAAACATCCTCCAGCCTCCATCTTTCTGAGGATTGAGTACTATTGGAACAACACACGGACTCAAGCTTTCCCTAACCAACCCTTTGTCCAACAAATCCTGGACTTGTGTTTTGACCTCTTCATTCTCCTGCGGTGTCAATCTGTACGTGGCTTTGTTTGGAAAACTAGCTCCCGGTACGAGATCAATGTGATGACTTATGCTTCTAATTGGTGGCAATGAATGAGGTAGTTCATCCACTACTATATCAGTGAACTCTTCCAGTAGCTTCTAGATTTCTTCTGGTAAATCATCCACTCTTGTGTTGGTCAAAACAATTCTAGGAGTCCTGACCACAATGAATTGTGGATCCTCCTTCTTCTTGACCTCTGTAAGAAGTTCCTTCCCACTCATGAGAAGTACAGTGTTACTTTACATTTCACCTCCTTATCCTTAATTGGAAGCAACATGTGAGTCCTCCCATTCTTCTCTAGGGTGTCTGTGTTCATCCTCCCATCATGAATCACATTCATGTCATATTTCCACAGTCTACCCAGCAATATATGACAAACATCCATAGGAATGACATCACAAAGTATCTTATCATTATATCCTCCTATCTTAAATTCAACTAAACATTGTTTAATGACATTTACCTGATGTCCTTTTTGTAGCCATGAAACTCTATATGGACTTGGATGTTCAATCGTCTCCAGCTCCAGATTTTCTACCATCTCTGTAGAAACGAGATTATCTGTGCTACCACTATCCACAATGACTTTGCATACCCTTTCCTTGGTTTTGCATGCAATTCAAAAAAGTCTATTTCTTTGGACTGAACTCTCCACCTCCTTCTCTGGTGTCAAAAGAAATTTTTGCATCATCAACGATCTTCCACCTTTAGCATCCTCTACTTCAATATTCTACCTTTGTGCTTCGGCAATGTGAGCCTCACCGCCTTCCCTCTTTCTGCTTGGACATTCATAAGACTTGTTTCCAACCTTTCCACACATGAAGCATTTTATCACTCCACCTCTTCCTCTTCCTCTACCCCTAGTATGAGGAAACATGTTATTATCAACATACTCTCCTTTATGATCAGCATACTGTCTTCCCTGTCCAACATATTGCCCTTGTTGTGAGCTTCCACCTCTCTCAATCTGAGGTTGAGGTTTCTTCCATTCTTCTTTAGGCTTCCGATTTCTATCTTGGGCAACTGATTTGCCTTTGGGATGACTTTTTCCTCGGCTTCTTTGACCCTGCTTTCGACTCAGCATCTCTTCAGCTTTTAGAGCCATCTGATAAGCATATTCCACCGTTAGGATGGTCATCATGATCATCTCATCCTGAATGTCGTATCTCAGGCCATTCATATACCTCGCAACTTTTTCATCATCGCTTTCTCGATGACTTGCCCTGATGTTCATCCTATAGAATTCTTCTATGTACTCCTTCATTGTCACCAACTTTTGCCTCAAGTTATTCATTCTTTGAAATAGAGTAATCTAATAATATCTGGGGATGAATTTCGCCTTCATCTTCACGATCATCCTATCCCAACTCTTGATCTTCTGCTTACCTTTGCAGCGTTTGTTTGCTTGCAGCTCATCCCACCACAATGCTGCATGTCCCTTTAATCTCATGAAAGCATGTTTGACCTTCTTGTCCTCTTCGACATCTTCATAGTCAAAATAAGTGTCCAGAGCTCTAATCCAGTCTAGAAGCTCCTCTACATCCATATTTCCCTCATAAAATGGAATGTCCATTTTCGCTTTTGCACCCATTCTTGCAATAGCCCTAATCAAGCATTCGTTTGTGGCATCTTTGGCTGCAAATTCTTCTTCATCATGTCCAGCCTCATTGTCACTTTTAGAATCACTAAGATCCCCAACACCAACTGTGTGCCTCTGTGTTATCTCCATGTCTTCAATTTTGGCACGTAGGTCACGCATCTCTCTCTCCATGGCTATATAAAGCATCTTTCTACCCCTTCTTCTCGGCATTTCCCTGTCCTTTGGCGGGTTGGGTGTTTGCCTATCCCTTCTTCCTGGTGGCATGGTGAATTCTCCTTTTCTCTGCTACAGAAAGAAAAGAAACCTTTCTGGGCTGTGATACCAAGCCTGATGCAACCCTCCTAACCTGCAGGTTGAAAGTCCACGTACATAGGATTTTTCCCCTTCCACCAGTGCAAAGAGCTCTCAACGATTGTCTCTTCTATTTTCCTTTTAGGAAATCTACACCCACAATTAACCTTTGAGAAATTCCCCCCTTTTATACTTCAGGAGATCAGACTTCGCGATTTCGCAAATCCAGTGGTCAAGCGCCCTGTATCTCAAATCTCTGAAACCCAAATTTATGACAGTTGGCCTTTTATATCTATATTTTCCTTTCTCCTTATCATGATTTTGGGATTTTCAATGTCATGCAACTCATCCCCTCGACCTCCGAAATCCCAATTCTCTATTTTCCGAAACTCTGATGTTCGGTCACCAAAAGAAATTGATGGTTGTGATTCTTTGTTCGATCCAACGGTCAGCACGATTTCATGTATCGAGAGTTCAAGACTCTCGATGCCAAAAACCTCATGCCAACACAAACTCTGAATTCCCAAATATCGATATCTATTTTATCTTTTCAGCTTTCACGAGTTGCGATGTCATACAAATCTACTCCTCAGAACCCAAAATTTCGATTGAATTTTCTATCAGAATTTTCCCCGAACTCTTGTATTTTTTCCATACGTCCTCCTATGATGGATGGTCCTCAATCATTTCATGATTTCATGAAATCAAATGCTCCAAACATCTTGTCTTCAGGATTCATGAAACGTCGAATCCCGATATGCCGATGGGCTCTCCCCTTTCGTGATTTTTTTCTGAAAGTCTAGATTTCTGCCATGCGTCCCTTCAATATGGATGGCACAAATCTATTTCAGGGTTTTCACCATAGATATTCCCGATCTCCTATCCTCAGGACTTCCGATATTATGATTTTCGAAGTCCTGATATGCCGACACCTTTCGAGACTTTCACTCTGCTTACGAGGATTTAAACCTCGTGCAGCTCCTGTCAGATCCCACGGCTGACGGACATCTAAGTGAGGTATGATGGTTCATAATCTCCTAATATTGAACCTTTGGAAACAATTGTAACCCCCTTGCTTCTCTGTCAGATCAGACGGTTGGCGGGACTTCGCAAATTATCTATGGAGAATTTTGATCGTCTATCTCTTCCCCTGAGAACTTCCATGAAATTTAAATAAAATATTTCTCTGCGTGGAACTTTTCCTCCTGCAACACGATGTCACTGCACCTCCTTTCAATTATTCAAGGTACTTAGCCTCTTACTTCCCTTCAACGACTTCGAAGGTTCGAACCCTTCTGAGGTTTTCCACGACTTCAAGTTTTTTAGAAAAACTCTTGCTGGCACTCCTTGCGGCAGATCTTCAAACACTTTCAAGTGTTGAACTCCCTACAACTTTGCACACTCCTTGTAGTAGTAGTCTCTCAACAATTCATTCATGTTACAAACCGCTGAAGCTTCACTCGACCTGTGCACACTTTGCACAGCTCCTGTGCCTAACTGCACCTTTGAGGAAATGAGAACAAAGCTGGCCTATTTGAGATTTCAGAGACAAACCTCCGAACCCTTTGTCAACGCACTCCTTGCGAACAATTCAGCTGCACTCCTTGCAAGAACTCTCGCTCAGACAGAGAAACAACTGAAACTCATTTCCTAAGTCTTTCTCTCTCAAACTTCAAACATAATCATGAAATCATTCATACACAGGATAGAAAGCAAATGTATAACAGAAAAAGTAAAACCATGAACATACCATTCAGCGTGCACATACAAGAAACAAATACAATGCCATGAATCTGAATTAAGACTTCTTCTATTAACTCAAATCTTTGTACATGGGTTTTTTTCAAACATAGTTTTTTTTGTTCCAGCTCTGATGCTCTTTTCTTGCTAATGTTCTTCACTATCATACAATAATACAATGAGTGTGTCTATATCCCCTTTCCCTCTTTCATTCTAAGCTGTCTAATCTACACATTAGATTGTATCTACTTGCATTAACTACTATAAATTCCTTCTACCTACTAAGGACGAGAGTGGATCGCTCAAGGTCTATTTACATTTTACAAGTGTGCCTCCACTTGATGACTTAATTAAAGTTTGAAGACATTTTCAAAATTTGCACTGAGCGCTTTTCCAGTTGTCTTTTATCTCTATGCTGGCTCGCTTGAGTGGCTCCTGCATCATGGAACTCATACAATCTTCAACTTTTTCTTGTAGAGTACAAGTATATTTGTTAAACATATTTGTGAAACTCTATGCATTATATATAGCCATGAGACCTCTCTTTGCATTCACCATAAGTTCTTTAATGTTGAAAGTAAACACTTACAATTGACTATCAGTGCATGCCTCATCTCCATTCCACCCAACATTAACATAGTAATCTAAATCAAGCTCCCACAAAGAAGGCTTCCCTTCTTGTGGCTGAAAATATCCAAGGAATCAGTTTTAAAATACCCACATCCAAAAGAGGTTTAGAATATTAGTTATATCTCTAAATAAGTCCATGCTCACTGCATTGTTGCATAAAATAAATATCGTGAAAATTAGGAAGTTAAATATTGGATATCCATGTGCCACTAATGTTTGCACTTCTGGATACTAAGAGAGGGGGGCAGGGGGGTGAATTAATATCAAGTATAATTTATCACTTTTTCATCTTTACTTTTCAATCAAATAATATGTCCAATATGCAATAATTTATGGAATCCTGCGTACAAATTTTCCCCATCATTATAAGTATTGTTGTAATATCATTTGATTGATTTCAAAAACTCATGAGCTTGTGTTATAGCTTTCGAATTTCGTGACCTCTCTATGAAGACTTGAAATTTATGTGGAGGCACATTGTACACCTACAATAGTAGATAAGAGAATATTTAGACGTAAAGTAATAATCCTAAAGCAGAACCACCATATTGAATTGTAATAGCATCACCCATACTCTGGTAAATTTCCATTAGTGTAGCAGCAATGCCACTATCAAGATCCACTTTGGGTCCATTTGGAAAGCCCATAGCATAAAACTGATGGCCTAAAGCTTCCATACCATATGAAAATTGTGCAACAACTGTACGATCCAGACATTCAATGCAATTTGTATGGAGCACTCCACTATGACATATGGGTTCTCTTACATTGTCTGCATTATTTTTGGGTTGTTGTTCAACATCACAATATCCATCTCTTGTAAATGAAAAGATTCCAGAATCATTTCTATTTCCAATCTTTCCAGGATCTTTCCCTGATAAATTGCATCTAAAATAACCTACAGTAGTATCTCTGTAGTTTACACATTTTTTTGGATAGAAATTTTGAGATATAGACATTTGGATTTGCACAAAAAAAAAACACCTCATATTCACTGGCCTCTCTTGAGATAATCACAACTAGAAATATTGTGATTCTAAAGGAGTTGGTTATGAGAGAAATAATAACATCGCCAAATTTTCAAGAAAGCTGCTTACATAACTACATCACAAATACTGTAAAATCCATCAATTATATAAACACACATGCAATTTAGATGAGGTATTCACGGATATAGAGGAATTACTCTTGTTATAAGTAGTGTGGTCATGTATTCCTCTAACATGTCAAGCATGATAAGTACGCACTCCTCATGTCCGTTGATTCATCCATATATATCCTGACACTGATCGTGTCTCTACACTCCTCGTCGACTTTTGTCAGCGTCAAAGTCAAGTTGAAAGACACACTTTGAATAGAAATTAATCCATGCCTCATTATTGGATGCATTTAATACTAAGAGGATTTGGGAAATTTTGTTGGAAAACCAATGGAAATTTGAAGAAATATTCATTGTTCTAACTTCTGGTTCAGTATGCCAGAGTATACATTTGAGGCTAGAGATGACATGTCTATATACATGGAAGGTGTTGGAGGCAGATGAGTAGGTAAATTGTAATTTTCTATATGATTATGGAGAGCCTTAATCTTGATGAAGTTAAGAATTGGAAGGGTTCCCTCAGAGGAAAGAAGAGAAAGGATGGTAAAGACCCTATTCTTAAAGCCATAAAAGAACTACTTACACCCTCCATTTTTTTTGTTGTCTTTTAAATAAAAACTCTTCTGCAAATAGAACACCATATAATTGTGATCCTGGATCATGTATTGTGATAGTAACCTCTTTACCATAATTTTTCTATATACTAGCAATTTTTCCAATTGCTTCTCTATTCTCATTACTAGAAGAATCATTGTAGAAATTTTGTACAAACAATATATCACTATACACTTTTCAGAGTGCTTCATGGTTAATTAATAGGTTATTAACTATGATTGATGTGTCATATGTCCAATGAATTTTCTATGGTAGCAAGGTATTTTTTTTTTCAGAATTTAAACAAGTTTGATTGATCCTTTGTGTATTTATTCGGTAATATTTCTCTCTTATTAGTTTGATACATGTATCTTGCAAGTAATGCATTTTTTCTAGAATGAATACCAAATACGATACATTGATAGCTGATTTCCACATTCATCGACCCTATTTAAGTGAATGATTCATTCTAAATATTGGATGGAGTGTTTTTATATAAGTAAAGCATCAATTAGTTTGTAAAACAATTTTAGTGTTCAATAAATGCATGTTTATGCCCCTTAAAAGTTAATGGGCTATGATTATTATGCTGTCATTCCCATATCTAATATAGATTTTACTTGAGGATATGTTTATCAAAGTTGATTCATACAGAATTCGGTAGACCTGCATCTAGGGCTAGCAATCAGCATCAACATTGTTAAATTTCAGTGGACCTGTACCTATTGTTATATTTCATGCATCAACATTGTAGTTGGTTATGTTATGCTTGGATTTGCCTTTCAAAGACAATTTATATGAAAGGTCTTCATAGAACTACTTCACTCAAGATAGGGATGCAAAGTATCCTTTTGGGATTTTCCCTTGCCCTTGAGAGTCAAGACACTTAAGAGAGAGATAGAAATTTTCTTTTGGGAAACAATTTTAAAGGTACGTGTTTTCTTAATTTGGTAACATTGTTAAAGTTCCATTTTCTACTACTCTTTTAATAAATAAAAGGGTGGACTGCATGTCTAATACATAACTTCATTCATGATAGTTAAGTGGCCATTCTCCTAAAAATGGAATGAGCCTCCTTGTATCTACAATAAAACCTCTATTGTCATGTTCTTTTATCTTCTTACTTTTCTCTAAAGATTTGTGACCCATAACATTGATTTGCTATGAGATTTTTCTGTAGCCAACTCCCTTCTTTTCATCTATCTCTAAATCCATTAAAATAGATGTTTCCTTATATTTGGGCTGCTATGAATCAATGTAATTTTAGTTTTCTTCTATTTTCATCGTAGAAGACCTCAAGATTACAGGTTCTTCATCAGATTACATTCTTGCAATGAAGAGTGAACTTAGTCATGCATTTCAAATGACAATAATTTTGACATCAATGGACACCTCAGTTCTGTCTATAAACCAAACAAATTTAAGGATATTAGTCGGAATGGTTGGAAATACTTACAAACAAGCACATGTTGTTTGATCTTGGTTCAACAGTTCATCCCATACTACATCTACATTAAGCTTTATTTTATAGTAGTTTTCATGGTACTTCAACATTTTATAACTCGTAGCACTCTACCAAGGAGAAGTTAGCTTTCTTTCCAATTTCGTTCCCATAATCTTGCCACATAAATCATTTAAATCATCATTTCCCTGTGAATGCATCCCATCTGTCACGTCTCTTTCCTAAACTATTGTTTCCAAAAACCCAGAATTGTATAAAGGACAACTAATGTTCTCTTGTTTGATGCTGACGATGTTGGAACTGCCAAAAATATTTACTCATGGAAGAGGAATGTCAAATCAACATTTTTTCTGACTCAAAAAACTTATTGTATTTCCTTCATTCTCCCCACGGTGTCTAAAAAATAGAGATGAAGTACAAATTACACCAAACAAGAAAATATATATGATGCTTGTCTCAAAGCTTCTCTCCTAAAAAACAATGTCCATTAAAATATGAATGAAATGTATCTAGCAACAAACATCAATTAGAGTTGTAAAGGCTATATAGGGGTTACCCAAGATTACCATGGAAGATTTACCTTGGATTTTATTGACAATGGATCTTCAAACCAATAACTACCTTTGGTGTTCTATTTGTAATGTTATATAGGCCTATAAAATATTTACTCACGAGGTCACGGTTCTTCTATTCTTTTGAGCTTACAAGGATTACCATTTGTGTTTGTAAAACACTAATAGACCCATTTTCCTCCACTTGATAGGTCATTGATCGTTGGGACATTCTCTTCCTATTCAAATGTTATTGCTTCCAACCATCGACTGGCAATGGATCCCATTTGCCTCCCCTCACAAGAAGTCATTTTTCCTATTGAAAATACCAATGGTATTCCACCATGCATGCAAACTTCAAAGGAAGCCTTTAAAATTTAAATTGGACATTAGAAGCACCAAATATCAATTAGGTTGCAACACAGTTGATTAAATTACATGGAAGCTATCAAAAAAAGAATAGAAATGACCGTTTAAATGTGGTTTAGCATTTTCCCATGCTAATCTAACTATGTCATAGACCTATAGGAAACATTGTGCAGAGTAGCTTTTAGAGTAGTTAGCTTCTCCAAAATAACAGTAAAGGGCTCTAATAATTCTAGAAGTTCATAAATTGTAGGTGCCTAAATCAAGGAATTAATATCATCCACAAAATTCCTTTCTTACTGAATTTGATCATGATGATTGGCTTAGGGAATCAACAGGGTGTTCTCATTCTAGGAAGATAGCATACTCAATTTTCACATCTAATCAATGATATCAGTAAACCTTCTTATTTATACATCATATGCTTTCAACTACTATTGTAAAAAAGTAATTTTTTCTTCTCAAGGATACTTTTGGCATCAATGGACACCTCAGTTCTATCAATAATCTCAACAACTTTAAGGAAATTAGTTGGAATGGTTAGATACTTCCAAATGAGCACCTGCTATTTGAGATTGGTTCAACACTTCATCCATACTTCATCTACATTATCCTTTATTTTATATTAATTTTCATGGTACTTTAACATTTGCTAACTCATAGCACTCTGCCAGGGAAAAGTCAGTTTTCTTTCCAACTCAGTTCCCCTAAGCTTGAAACAGAAATCATTTAAATGACCATGCCCTGTTAATGCAACCTTCACATCTCTTGCATGTACCATTGTTTCCAAAAACATAGAATTGTATAAAGGAAAACTGATTTTCTCTTTTTTTATGTCGATGATGTTGTGATTGCCAAAAATATTTACTCATGGGAGAGGAATGTCAAATGAACATTTTTCTGACAGAACTGAGGTGTACATTCTGATTCATCAAATTTATTTTTATTATTCAGAACTGAGGTGTCCAGTAATGTGTTCTTATTAAGGATACTTTTGGCTAATCTAACTCTGTACATGAAAACACAAAATATATTACACACAATACACCATACCACCATGGCTTCTTGGCTTTCTTACTAGTTATACAAAACTTCCTCGAATCCCAAGTAGTTTCCCCCGCCATCACTTAAAAATGAATTGTAATTTTCAAGTTGGATATAATTTTCCAAAGCAACAAAATAAACAATGAAAGAAAAATAACAAACATACCTATCATAAGAAACATGCCATGTGTTTGAGAAAGATATCAATCAAACCAAATAATTTTGTACATAACAACCCTCTCAGTTGAAACTAACCAAAAACTACTCACTTTCTGAGTTGAAACCGGCCAAAAATGGCTCGCTTCCAGTTGAACACTGAATAGAATGACCACCATGAAATTAAATAGGGTTCAACCGAAAGGTTAAATAAAAGTCAAAAATAATTTAAACCCACACAATTTGATCATTTACCTCCAAAATCTGAAATTTGAGGATTTCCATTTCGATCGCATTCGCGCCAATTTTTGTCATCAATGGCCGAGGAACCAGATTTGGATGGAAATTTAGAGAGATCCAGTCAAAACAATTAAATTTGGATGGAGTTTTGGAGATATCAATTGGAACCCGTGAATTTTTTAAGAGAACCAGGGCCATCAATCCACATTTGGCTGAATTTGAAAAATAAATTCCACGTTCGACAGAATTTGAAAAATAAATGCATGACATCTTTGAGAAAAATTGAAAAAGCATGAAAGAAGGGTTTCCAATGCAATTCTATTCGCGTTGGTTTTTGCCAGTTATGGCCTATAAGAGAAAGGTTTCCAATCCATGGCACATTTGCATGAGTTTTTGTGAACAATGGCAAATGAAACAGGGTTGAGAGGAGCCCTCATCATTTGTTGTAACGTCCCCTACATCTCTCAATTTTCTATGCATCTACGGATGCACCTACAACATGTACTAACACATCCAACAACAGATAATTGATTTAATCCCATTTAGTTCGTCCGCATAAATATTGATTTAATATAAAATATATATTCAATCGTGTACTAACACATCTAGTAATACATCAAACGATTTATTTCCATTTAATTCGTCCTCATAAATATTGATCTAATATAAAATATACATTTAGGGTAGGGCAGCTTTGATAAAAGTGAAATAATTCTGGGTAGCTTTGATAAAATAAAAATATAGAATTAATATATTAAAAAAATGTCTACATGGCATTATTTTATCGATTTAGTGATTTTTTCTTAGGAGTACCAATTTGAGTTGAAATTTCCTCTAATGAATCCTTAAGTACTATCAGGAGGCTACATCCCTTAAGGTGCAGTCCAAGTTGTTGGTGCATCTAATCCATCGATGGGATGACCATCGATAAGATTTTTGTGTGGGTTCGGATCAATGGTACCATCCCACTGAGGAGGATATTTGCTTTACCACTGGGATATCTAGGAGAGGGGAGGATTTTCCCCAGTTCCCAGATGTGCCAATAGTTATTTTTGGTAAGAGTCAACGCATGTACTCTCAACAATATAATGGGGTTGATATACTATCCCTAGCTAATTTTTAGGTGTTTGGTGGACAATTGAAAATCACCTCTTTCGATGCAGAGGAGGTTAGGTGTCTCTCACTATTAGTGACTACCATAAACCACTTTACCATTGATGGGAAGCACATTGACTTCCCTCTTTTGTATTATATTGATTTGTTGGTACAATGACCATGGTGTATCAGATGGTCTACCCATTTTTTCAGTAGTTTTGTATATTTCTAGACAAATGTCATGTTATGATATGTGGGAGGTCAAAATTCCCATTTTCCTTAGAGCCATTTTGCTTATTTTTTCAGAGGTTTCTAGAGACGAGGCCGAATTTTTTCCATTATCCTACTAGAATGAGGACTCATCTGCGGATGCACATGTGGGGAAAGATGATTCCCAAGAGGGGCCATTCAGAGTTTTCGACCAATATTTTTCTAGAGGCACTAGGGATACTAGGAGGTGCGAAATATCACATGTTCATCATAGTGTCATGTTCTTACGTCGGTTTTGATTGGCAAGGATTTGTGAACATCCTCTTCACAATGGATGAGCCACCAAATGATAGAGGTATTATTGGTGTTTTTTTTTAATTAATATAATATAATTTTATTGTCTTGCTTAATTAGAATAAAATTAATTATAACATGTTATTTAACTTGTTTTATTAAATTGTTTAATGAATCAAATGTATAATTATTGCTTTGTACTATAAATTTTGTAGATATTCTCACTTTTATTGGTTACATGCCTCCTCCCATAGAAGATGATGATGATGAGATCATGTTTGAGGCTGTGGTAGATCAGGGTTCTTGGGTGCAGATACCTCATGACGTGCATTGTAGGCCTGATCCCAGATTCAGGTTGGAGTTGGGCGATCGACTCTCTGCACTTTTGAATGATATGGGAGTCTTCCATGCCCTGATGTGAGACATTAGGGAAGCTATTATGCTCTTGAATCTTTGGAGGGAGATGCCACATGATTTTATGCCTCTTATGCATCATATCGTTAGATCTTCCAGACTACTATAAGCAAGGAGGGCTCTCGATGATAGGAACAACTCTTCTTGTAGTATGACCCATTCGTCTAGTACCCCATCGATTGATGAGGGTGGTCATGATCATCCTTCTCCACATCCTTCTCCTCCTCCTTCATCTCACCTAGCTCATGAGGAGGCAACACATATTCCTCCTCCTTCTCTTTCACCTCACCTATATGAGTAGGAAAGACCCATTCATCATCCATAATCTTCCACTATAGACCAATCCTCCATTATTGTTGTATATATGCATATTATCCCACCTGCTGCACCAGATATATTATAGAATTTATTTGACCTGTCCATGATATATAAATATATGCTTTATTTTTCTATTGATCATGATGATGTACTTAATTTATATGTTGATGTTGATGTGTATATTGTTAAGTCATGTTATATTTAGATGTTAAATGTGCTTGATAGATGTGTATGTTAAATGATTCTTGTTGGATGTGTGTGATGATGATGTTAGAAAATCCTTGTCTTTTGTTAGATGGGATCACAATGATGATGCCCTATTATATTATTAGATATGTGTGCTAGGTAATTAATGATGTTTATATGTGATATAAGTAGATACAATTATAATATGTTATCTAGCGAATATAAATGTGTATTTTAGATTTTGTTTATGTTTTTTATAAGATGGTTATCATCATCATGTTTGTTTTTATAAATTACAAAGTTCAATATGGTTGAAACTATAATTATAAAATTGAAACTATAATTGCATAGATAGTTCGTTATACATATTCATTCTAACTATTTTTTTTTCAAAAAACAAATTACATATAAATAAATATTATTTTCCATTGTACTAATTATTCTTTTTGAATAGACTGTTCTACACTAAAATGTTTTATTATAAAAACTTTATGATCTTCAACGATAAGCATTCTATTAGCTTTAAATTTTATGGATGTAAATCTTCCTATTGTTATTTTTTGCATTATTTCCTAAGTTGATTGCTATCAAATTTTAAAATATTATTTCATTAATTGTGGTTTTAGTCAACATTGGGGGAATAATTTTATAAATATTTTCAAAAGCAATGATAAAAGTATGTAAACTAACAAACACTAATTTAGTTAACAACCAAATTGTCACAAAATCATGTTATAAATTTAATTTTGTAATTATAAACCACATTTTTTGTTAACCTTACTTTTAAATATACAAAATAAATGAATATAAACTTAGTATTTGAATCATCATGTTAAGATATCCTAAAACATTTTGTACTATATAACATGCATATCAACCATATCATTACATCTAATTATATCAACATAAAAGGTAGAATTTCATATCCCATTAAAAGTTCAACTGGACATTTAACATTTTTCAAGATTTCACAATTCGAAATACTTAAAGAAGATGAAACATTTTTAAATATATGCAATGGAATATAAATATGTTCAAATAGAAATTATTCCATGCAATCACAAATAATTTGAAAGACAAATATATTATGCATCAAAGTGACAGTTAACCAACAATTTGTTTTCAAAGATTTGTTATAATTAACTTGGCATTTCCTCTGTCAAAAGATGAATAAAAGACAATATAATTAGCGAAATAAAGAATATAACAAAAAGATACAACTGTGTTATTACATATGAAATAAAACATGTACATATAACTCTTTGTTGTCATCAACCTCATTATCTTCCTCTCTTGGCATGATAACACTGTTGTTCTCAAAAATATATTTTTATCTAGGGTCGTGTCTTAATACAAACCACCAATCCCTATCCAACACATTTGGGTAAAAAAACACTTGTTTGTAGTGTTTTGGGAAAACATAAGGCTCCTTAGATTCATGCCACATCTTCTTAGAGTTTATACATATCATCCCACTATCACGATATTCCTTTACATTATTCCGATCAAAGGTGTCCAACCACTTGCACCTAAAAAAAACACATTGGAAAGAAGATAAGTCCACTTGAATGATCTCTTATATCTTTCCTATGTAACCTAACTTCCTCTGTATGGTATTTTGATCGCGGTGGATAGCACGACTAGATTGGTCAAACTCGACTTCCACTCCACAGTCTTGTTTCATGTGTCCATTATCGTCATCTTCTATTAGAAAATGATGTCCATATGCCCACATAGATGGGAACAAATGCACCTATAAAAAATGAACAAATCATAGTGTCAATATGTGTCTAATAACACGACCATTAAAATATAAACAATATAGATGTACTTGCAATTCAAATGTGCATTACAAAGTTAAAAATTATGTACAAAAAAATATTATTGATAATTTTTTGCAACCAATCCCTATGTTTAGTGCATCCTCTTATTCATGTGGGTAATGACTGGATGCACCATATTTCTCTGTGACTTGGTCAACAACCCAACTATTGGGTCATATCACTAGCATATTTTATTTTAAATGATTAGGATAAGACCTGCTTCTACCATTCAACCATGTCAAATTCTTTCCTATAACTTTCCCATTTCCTCCTCTTTTTTTCGTACAATGCAACAAACAGTTGTATTGACTCTGAATTATAAAGAATGAATTTATTGATGGAATCAATTTTTGAATTCATTGATGTATTCATGAAATCAAACCAACATATAAGACATATGAGATCATGAAAATATACATTATGAAGTTCAATGTGAATAGTTATTGTGTAGAAATTTGATAAACTATAAGTTACCTAATATTTATTAAGTGCATTTTTCCATTCATTTGGAGAAGATCTCCTTCTAATTTGTCTTCATCCCTTTTGTGGTCATCCCCTGCTAATTTTTAAATAATTTTTTACTTGCATTAATAAAAAAATTTTGGTTTAAGTGGTGCATAGGATAAATGTAATGCACTAGGGCATATGTGTTGTAGTGTAGCACCCTGGTGCAATACTTTTTCCCAACACACTGCACAATATAGTGGAACATATTTTGTTCGATGCATTAGTTTACATTGATGCATCAGGCACTATGCTCACAATATCTATATGTGCACTGCTGATGGTTCATGACTATTTTTTGGGCACAACATTAATGCAATTAACATATTTTTTGAAGAAAATTATTTTCTCGTATTTATAGAAAAATTTACCATTCACTATATTTTTTTTATTTTTTACATATGAGGGAGGATGATGTATTTCATATGTCCATATACACAGGTCCCTATTAGACAACATGCGTATATGTAGTTTTCTCCATTAAAACTCATGTGCATTAGGTTTTGTGCTAAAAAATTAAAACATATGTCGGGTTTCTATGCCAAGTCATGACCTCCATGATCCTTGACCTTCCATATACTAGAAATGCTCCAAATTGACCCTTCAAGTCTATTTGGAGGATATAAATTTAGCATGATACAATCCTTGAGAATCATGCATTATTGAAACCAAAGGCACTCTGGAGAAATTTCACCTCTTATTGAGTCTACATCCCTTTATCCTTGAAAGTATGAAGTTCTCTTGTGTTCAGCCCCCAAGCTGTTCCTATATTATGAAGGAGGAACTCTATTACTCCTACTACTTGTGATCTTTCCTTTGTGTAGGATTGAAGTGGTGAATGCCTAGGGGGAGGGACTTAGTTTCTCAGTTGTGAGATGTGCTGACACAACAGTTTGTCACCTATGTACTTCTGTTGATTTCATTAATAGAAATACTCTTTTATCATTCAATTATATGTCGCAAATACTTATGCTATTTCCATCGGTAAATTTTTAATACATGTTAGTGTATTATGATAGTTTATATGCTAGTATATTATATAGTTTCCATATGCTTTTGTATCTTGAATGTTGAGGACAAGTTACAGGTGTTGAACACTAGATTGCATGATGCATTTTAATCAAAAATTGATGTACACGAGTTGTAACAGAGCAATCTGCATATACATATGCTGTCTAACTAGGGCCGGCATATATGGATAAAAAATTGAATTTTTGACTTTCCAATGAACACAATGGGGGTTTTGGGTCTACATGGAGAAAGGGAAGGCCATCAAAGCATGATGCATGTAGAGTGTTAAAATATTCTATAATACTTTATCTCTACATCCTTGTTTACCCAACCTAATGGATAGGGGCTAGGATGATCTTGAACCTCCAACCCAATCTTGCTTACCAGATATGCTTCTACGAGATATCTTTTGAAATAAAGTAAAAGAAATCATCTATCTTCATCACCTCGACTTGGATCCTTAGCTGTAAGAGCTTGGTTATCTCCTTCTCTTCCTAGTGATGAAGGATACTTAGATTCGCCACCTGATTGTCTGAATAAATGCCTAAAATATTCTTTTTCTTTCCATCCTTCTTGCAGTTCTTCAAGTTTATCTCTAGATGTAGCTTCCAACATTTTTCCTTGATCTAGCCATCTATGTTGCAATGATTTCAATGATTTTTGGGATATTTTTCCTAATATGAAATGGAAGTTATCTTCTTATGTTTTCTCCCTTTCCACTTATTCTTCCCCTCCTTGGAAGCTTCCTAGATCTCTTTTTACTTTGAACCACTTGGTTGCCCCTTCTTTTAGACTATTTTTTCCAGATGTTGTTCTTTCACACATAACTCATTCAATTTCCTTGGATTGAAGAGAATCACATTCTTGCATAGATGACTATGCAAACCCCCTAGATACTTTAAAATTACATTAGGGTTCCTGGGAGAGATACCCAACATGATGGCCATCTTTCTAAACTTAGTGGTGCACTCCTATATACTCTTCCCTTGCATTTACATGAAGTAGTGTCAGTGGATCCATTGGTCCTATACCTACTCGATAGGGTAGAATTGGGACTTGATGATGATTTTGAAGTCCTCCCTTATCTTTAATAGTGTATCACCCTCCATCCTAGGTGTTTTCGTATGGCTTTCCCACCTAGTTAAATCATGGCCCTCTAACCTCAATCTAACAAATGAAATTTTAAGGTCTTCATCTACATGGTGAATGCTAAAATCAATGTCTAGTTTTTGCAACCAATGATTCAATTTTAATGCATAGATATCATGTTGTTATGGATTTATGTCCACTTTTTATTCCATCTTCAATAGCGATTGTGAAGGATTCACAACACTTAAACTTGGCTACTATTTCTCAAATTCCTTCCATAACTCCTTTCCTAAGTCTTCTCGATCTTGTGTTTTCCCCTTTGATCGAGTCTCTAATTTAGATCCTCCATCATCTATGAATGGTTCAATATTTCTTTCTATAGATACCATGAGGATTTTCATATAATGACTAACTTTAGCAACTTGAATTTCCAACAGCTCAAATCTCTCTTCTATTGGATATCACATATTATTATGAACATACTCATCTTCCATGGATAGGGATTTTGTAACTTATCATTAATTTGATTCTTGGATCCTTCAACTTCCCACAAATACCAAAAATAAAAATTTCTCCGATACCAACATGATCTATGAATTTTTGTGTATATTCTACTGGAACATTTTATCATAACAAATATGACAAATAAAATTGAAATCTACACTATGAAGGTTAAATATATTTAGATTAAAAAATATTTAGTTACTAATTTTTTTTTGATGCACGAAATAGATAAAATGTGTAAAATAGATAATAATAAAATATAATCACACACCATACAAAAAATGACACAAATATTTGCTATGGGAAACCCTTATGGGAGAAAACTCGGCTAGAAGGTGAGGTTGGTCTGCTCTCTTTTCTATGGTATGGAATAATGGAAGTACAAAGGAGAAGGAACTCTCTATGGAAATCCTTGAGGCTTGTGGCCTATTATTATACTAAAAAACATTAATCCCCTTTGTTATTCTCTATAATTTCCCACTCCCAATTTCTCTACTCAACTATGGAAAAAATACAATAGTATGGAATAGAACTGCTTCTCCTCCTAGTGGCCTGATATTTAATCTAGCCTAATAGCCATATAGGGGTATTTTTTTTACTTCCTCAACCCTCTATTATGATATGTTTTTCAACCTTCTAGAGTGCTTGAGTAATGGAGTCTAATGTGGCATCTTGTTGTATCATGGTGGTCAACACAGTAGGTTAACTTGTAGGAGGCATAACTTTTTCATACAAGGATTGATTGATGCATGGTCTACACCATTGGAAGTGTATCGGAGTGTATAACACAATCAAGGGAGTGTTCACAATTTTCAGATGCCGTAATGATATAAAAAATCATTTAATGCCTCAAAATGGATTTGACGGGTTCAATACCCCAATTTTTCAAACTCATACCTACCACTAAAATCTCCTTGCAAGTTGATTCCTCCAATTTTTTCCACTCTAAACACATTGAGATAGATGAAAAATAATATAATGATCCAATGGATCACCTTCACACTTTAAACCTTGGTAAAGAGTCACATTTCATTAAATGTGCTATAGACAATGGAAAAGTTTTATGTGATGACAAAACCCTATAGAACTAAAAAAACCTTAGATCTTGTAGCAAACCCTGTACTCACTTCTAGGAACATGTCACGAAAACCCAACTATGTCATATATACAAATTTACAATTTTTCTCTTACTTTTTCATTAATTCTTTAGTATTACTAATCAATTATATCCACCATTCTTGAAGGCTCATATAACCCTTGTACTTCACTTTGATACCAACTTAAATATTCCCTGCATAATATGTAATATGAAATCCCAACAACAACATACCATACCATGCATAAATTATAATAACATGCATAAGTATACCACAATGTAGTCATGCAAAAAAACATAAATTAAGCATATATATAAATACACATAATATTAAGCAAATAAAAACATAACAGGGCACATATCTTTATGTAAAATTACCAACTAGTTGTAGACCTCTGACATTCTACCCAACCATAGACATTACTATTCTAGCACCCTTAAAAGTAGGTCACCCTCAAGCTGGGGTTATGAATCCACAAAGAAAAAGGATATGTAAACCATTTCAGGTCTCACAGGTAGCACAACAATGGCTAAGGAAAGATACCAAAATATAACATCAGTTCAAACCTATAACCTCTCATTTCCCATTAGCATTCACAACCCAAGGAAATGTACCCCCTTCATTGTAGTTCAATCCATCACATGCTATCCTACTTCCCTTCTAGCGCTCTAGCACATGTTGGCCAAGAAGTCTCAGAACATGTGGCTCCAATAAATCTGGTTAAACTCATGAGTATTCATGCACCCTATAGGACTCACACCTAGGGAAACATATTCACAACAATTCTCTTTCCAAGGATCCATCATTTCCCAAGGAAATCCAAGGATAATTGTACACCCAAATCCAATTATGATTTAAAGGGTTCACAATTTCATAGGGTTGCAATGGCTCTATAGTTCACACTTAAGAAAAAATGGTAAGAATGATGGAATGAATGAGACCTCTTGAATTTTCCAGTAAAATGGAAGGTTGAATATGCATTTTTTCTTTTTGATAAGTTGCAATCAAATAACTACTCACCCACCACTTCTGATCCGAAAAATCCTTAGATGTTGATAATTTTAAATATATATAAACATCTACTTGATCTTTTAAATAAAATGATCGTTTGATTGTTTTGCAAATTAAATCTTAACAAATTGTCCATACATTTCCATACTAATTATAATTAAGTTGAAAATAATCCAACTTGAAATGAACGATTATAATATAATCACATACACAACTTGGAAAAATCATAGTTCTCCAAATTTAGGCTACCTCTCCAGGTCCACTTCCAATAGAGACATTTTTTATTAATGCTCAAATTCTTGCATCTTACAATGACCTTTTTACATGTTTCTCAGATGCAAAAACATAGTGAACCATTGAATTCCTACCGAACAATCATGGAAAATTGATATAAAATACTCGAAATTTTTTTAAGGTACCCCTTGACACTCTTTATGCTGTAACCAAAAAATTTGTGTATGCTTAGGCACAAGTTACGATGCCACTCTACATTAAATGTGTATATAGACTTGATTTGTGCACCATTAAATAGGGAATGCCCCTAACTATATCTCAAAATTTAAGGTCGACGTTAAATACAAATTAGTTGGGTTGTTTAAACAAATCCACACTTTGGTGCATTGGTTAAATCTCTCTCTCTCTCTCTCTCTCTCTATATATATATATATATATATATATATATATGGCCATTCATGGGTTCAATCCCCGCCGACTACTGTATATTCATTCACTTTTGTTATTTTGTTATAACATAGGTTATAGATAACATATGGAATATAATATATTCCCCACAGACATAACACATACACATATTCCATAATTCAATACATATGGTTATAAATCCCACATGAAATTCATTGATAGCCCTAGGTTTTAGTGGAAATTTTATATGGTTTGGAAATAGACCAAGGTATAAGGGTTGAGGGCTTAGACCCTCAACCCTTTAGCCACCTAAATGAACCTTTACATTAATTTATATGTATTATCTACCACATATAGGTTAAGAACTATTACGCTGTGTGTTGGTATGGAGAGTTATGTTAAGGATTATGGAGGTTATGGAGGTTGTGGGCTCGACCCATGTCGAATCCATAACTTTTAATACATATTAACCGATAATTTCCAATGGGAGGTTGTCACATGGAAGCCTCTCATTAGTTCTCCAATGCCACACTTCATTCAATAATTGGACCACTTCTCTGCCACTTGTCAACCAATGATTGATCCACTTTTTTTGTACCTTACCCAGTCAATTTCTAACAACTATGTGCTATGTTTCATCCTTGCAGTGGTGACACATCTCACCTCTTTTTTCCCATAGACCTCTGACTTTTCTTGTTTGACCCAAATATTTAGTGCTCATAACTTTTGCATACAAACTTTGTTTGAGGAAAAATTTTCATCGATGGAAAGGATTTACCGAGATCTATGCAATGATGGATTTCTTAGAATGATTTGAAGCTAATGCAGGAGCATCTCTCCATGCAGCCAGCCAGCCACGTCAGCGCGCATGCATTCATATGTTGAAAGGGAGGCGCAACCTCATTTGAATTTGTATTGAATGTAATTAATTATCTAGGCTGGTGAGCCATGAAAGCCGTGCCTTTGAGCAAGTGTTAGGTAGGATCGACTTTAATGCCAAGAATGGTTGAGATCTAGATCCAATCCTGGACTAGACAGCCCATTCATTGTAATTGAATGTAATAAATTATCTAGGCTGAGCCTGGAGGAATGAGCCTCAGGTAAAAGAGATTTTCATATCTCATTTTGAGTTAGTCAAGTAGATGGTAGAGTTGGAGAGCCGAGAGAGAGCTCGAGAACACTCTTGTAAGATACAGACATTTGTCATTTTTAATATATACAGAAGCAGTCTTTCCTGCATGTGTTCTGTCTTATATGCATGTCTGTGAGTGTTCATTATATGTTGTGAATGTATGTGTTATGTGGATGCATTCTACAGGAGTTCATTTGATTTCAGGTCGAGGTATTTGAGGCTTCACACCAGGAGGGTGTGATAGAATGTTGAGGTTATGATAGCCATGCACAGGAGGATGCACTTCTGAACTCTGAGGAGTTGGACAGAGATGTGCTGAGGCACAGGACTGGAATCAACAACTCAGGGAAAGACCTTTGAGGTTGCTGAACACCTCAAGAGGCAAGGCTGTGTGGCTGAGGTACAGTTGTAGACAAAACCACTGAGGATTCTATAGGAGCTCTTCCAAGTGGGCATTAAGCATACACATGGGTTGTGTTGGAGAAGAACTCTGTTGAAAGGTTGAGAAAGACCAGAATCACTGAGGATTCTGAGAAGCTCTGCCAGGAGGGCATCAAGTGAGTGCATAGGTGCACAAGGACCCAGAAATATTGAATGTTCTGTAGTAAAGAGACTTTGCCAAGAGGGAGTCGAGAAAGTGTGCAGGTAGGTATAGAGGTGAAGAGAACTCNCTTTGAGTTCAAAAAAAAAAAAAAAAACTGAAGGAAGAATCCATTGAGGGATTCTCACAGGGTTGTTGAATACCCAGAAGCACTCAGCCAGAGGTTGCTGGAGTGAAGGATATCCAGGAGGGCATCCATTTTGTTCTCCATCTGAGGGAGAAGAAAGGTAAAAATCCCCCAAGGGGTTTGAGTACTCGTAGAAGCTCAGGACAGATAGTGCTTTGCGTGCAAGGACTTCACAGAGGCGTAGGAGTCAAAAGAGTCCTTTGAGGATTCAAAGAAAGGGAAACTCAGGAGGAGTCAGTGTTTTATACGCATGGTGAAGCTCACGGTTCGAGAGCTCATTGGAGAAAGAAGCTAAGACTGATTCCTTGGAGAAATCAAAATTCTTCCAAGTCTGGGAAGAAAGCGTAAAAGCTCAGGGGGAGCAGCGTCAGTTGTCAGATCGGAAACAAAGAAGATCTGGACCATCGAAGAGTCTACGTCTACAAGGAGCTCAGGAGGAGCCGACAGAAGGAGAGACCGACAACCATTGGGATATCGACCATCGGGAAATCAGATTTCTCGATGTCATGAGAACCGGGACAACATTCGTCGTGAAATCCCAACGAGATTTGGACCATCCATTTGAGGGACAGGTGTCAGAGATCTGGAGCGGGTTGGCATAAGTAGTCATCGAAAAACCAGAGTTCCTGAAGACAAGAGGACCAGGACATTGGAAATCTCGAAATCCCAAAGCAATCAGAATCACCCATCTAGGAGGATGTGTGGCAGCGATCGAGCGCCACCAAAAGAAGCTCGTCAGAAGACTTCATTAGCAAATTGGGAATCGAGATATCGGAGATCCCAAGCACAAAGGTTTCGTGCATCATAGAATCGTGAAACGTGATTTCCCGATAAGGCCTTGGAGCATGGGGCCACACTGAGTGTCAGGAGGACAGGTGGCAAAGGATCGGGCACCGTGAGTATTTTGTTCTTCGGGAAATTGGAGTTTCCAAGGACAAGTTGTTCATACACTTTGGATTCGCGATACGCGAAACCCCGATGAGTGGGGTACAGTTGTCACCACAGTAGAGCAGGAGTACAGAGGCATAGTGAGAGCTAGCTATCGTCATAACAAAGGAGAAGCTTGGGAAAGGAGTGCATCAGGGATCGACAAATTAGGGATCCTGTGCACAAGGAGTTCGTGCATTTTGAAACCGCGAACCCCGAAACCCTGATGGAAGGGTAAGGTTGCGATCATGAAGTAATGGTCACATTGACTAGGGGCTGAGTCTGGAGGGCTAGCCACAAAGTAAAGCACATCGACAATCGAAGGATTGGGGATCCAAAGGATGTGCTCTCGTTGTCATCGCAAGTGCCGAAAATCCGACAGGAGGTAATCCCAATAGGAGGAAAGACCACGGTCACGGGGAGCTAGTCATATGTGTCAGAAGCTAAGCCAAGAGGGCCAACGCATGGACAAAATTGCTCATTGGAGATTCATGGATCTGGAGTTCAAAGGGTCAGTGACTCTCGACAACAGAAATACCAAAAACCTGAACCCCGATAACAGTTTTCCTGTGGGGAAATTGTACACGGTTTGTGCAGAGGCCGAGAGGAGGAAAAGAAGGACCTGTGGACTGGGTCAAATTCAAGCAGAGGATTCCCGTAGGGAATCTAAAGAGCCTCTTCGGCTCAGAAGAGAGGGGATTCATAATCGATCCTGTGAGCGGGTGAGTCGGAGGTGTGAGATCACCCTCGCCTGCATCAAGTGGTATCAGAGCTGGAACTTCATCTATATATTTCAGGTGAAGAGAGGGGAGATTAGAAGGAAGACAAAGTTACTAAGGACTCTTTAAGGACTTGTTTGCAGATAGGTAGCAGTCCATAGACAGTCAGTAGGACTGTGAGAAGATGAAGCTGGACACACTCAAGATACAGAGTGATAGCAACAGATCTGTCAAGGAGGCAGATAGACATAGCAAGATGGCTACTGAAGACCATAGAAAGAAGAGCAAGAAAGAAAGGCTTTCCGAATGGGATGAAAAAGAGACTAGAGAACTCTATAAATTAAAAGCAGACATAGAGAAGCTCGAATTGCAGATGCGGCAATATAGGAGGAGGAGATGGATGCAAAATTTGCCCATGATGAAGGCAAAGGAAAAATGGCCAGTCAAGCAGCTGATGGTCAGGAGGCAGCGTAGACTGTTGGAAAAATGGTTGAGGTATGCTGAAAACCTCAAGCCCACATAGGAAGAGATGATTGATCGTTGTTGGCCAGAGACTGATCGGTGTTGGCCAGAGACTAGAAAGAGTCTCGATGATTGGGATGATGAAGAAGATAAATTGGGATCATCTGAGGATCTCAAGGACTGTCAAGAGGGCATAATATAAATTCTAGATTGCTAAGAGGGCAACAGATTGAGATCAGCTGAGGATCTCAAGGACTGTCATGAGGAAAGCGAAGGAATTTCGTATTTCCAGCTGGGCAATGAAAAGAGATCACTGCGGGATTGTGAAGACTGCCAGGAGAGCAGCGGAAGCGTCTCATATTGCCAGATGGGTAGAGATGAGTGCTTGAGGCTATCTGAAAGTCTCACGGACTCAATGGAGAGTTTGATCCAGCAAGGAGTGCTGATGAAGATGGGATCGGTTGATCTTATAATCTGCCAGGGAAGCAGTGGAAGCATCCCATATTGCCAGGTGGGCAGGGATGAGCAAATGGGACTATCTCTGGGTCTCATGAAATCTGAAATGAGTCAGATTCAGCCTGGGAAGCTGACAGAGAAGACGAGATCGCAAGGAGATCAGCAGATGCAGCTGACAGAGAAGGATTTGAGCCGTGTGATGATTGGGGGAATTTCAATATTCCTACCATGTGCCCAAGAGGAGGCAGAAATCGATGTTGCAGATGGTGCAATAGAAGAACAGTCACAGCGGGAGATGACTGTCAGAAAAGAAAGGAAATTGGAGTAGGCATTTGAGACTGCCTAAGCAGATGAAAAGAAGAATGAGCGTTATGAGGAAGGACTCAATGATTTAAGCCGAGAAGCTGAAGAAGCTGTAGCATTGGAGTTGACGGTCGAAGGAGAAGACGAAGAAGAAAGTGAGAATTTCGAGGAATGGCTCAAAGGAGTCAGCGTTGAAGCTGAAGACACTGCAACACGGGAGTTTGCAGCAGGAGCAGAAGAGGGAAACGAGCATTCCGAGGAGTGGCTCGATATTTTCAGCCGGGAAGCTAAAAACACTGCAGCCGATGAAGAAGACATGGACAACGTATGTTTTGTGGATCTGTGGGAATAGATTGAATCCCTGGAGAATAGGGTAAAGGTGCAGGGCATGCACATCCAACAGGTGAAGTTGGAAACAGATGAAGGAGGTATGGCGGAT
>JASDQU010244228.1:0-13688 GCA_032191745.1 Picea mariana
AAGTTTATGTTGATGATATTATTTTTGGTAGTGATGATGACACGTTAAGCTAGAAATTTGCAGAGGATATGCAGAATGAATTTGAAATGTCATTATTTGGAGAACTATCCTTCTTTCTGGGACTTCAGATATGTCAAAGAAACCAAGGAATTTTTATTTCTCAAACCAAGTATATCAAAGAAATTCTAAAGAGGTTCGGGATGGAAGATTGCAAACTAGTTGCAAGTTGAAAAAAGATGATGATTCAAATTATACAGATCAAAGGAAATACAGGTCAATGATTGGTAGCCTACTATATGCAACAACATCCAAACCAGATGTAATGTAGATAGTTGGACAAGTGGCACGATTTCAAGCAACACCAAATGAATCACATGTATTAGAAATGAAGATGATTTTCAAATATCTCAAAGGAACAGAAGAGTTTGGATTATGGTATCCAAAAGGAAAGGATCTATCACTTATTGCCTACCCAGATGCAGATAGGGAAAGTTGTATTGATGATCGATGAAGCACTAATGGAGCAACGTTCTACTTGGGTGAGTGTTTAGTATCATGGCTAAGCAAGAAACAATCATCGATATCTTTATGTATAGTTGAGCAGAGTATATTACAGCAGCAACGTGTTGTACACATGTTCTTTGGATGAAACAAACTCTGACATATATACAGGTTGAGTATGATGAACCTATTCCAATCTATTGTGATAATACAAGTGCCATAAGTATCTCAAAGAACTTGGTGATTCACTCCAAGATGAAGCACATTCCAATCAAGTATTACTTTCTACGAGAACAGGTTGCAGAAAAGAAAATCAGAGTTGAGTATGTGGGAACAAAAGAACAAGTGGAAGGCATATTTACAAAACCACTTCCATGGGAAGCCTTTGATTATCTTTGCCAAAGACTCAGAGTTATTTCTACTCCAAAATGAATGATTTTGAATGATTATCTTATATGTCTTATATTTACACGAGGAAACATCATAAAGAGGACAATTCAGTTAGGGGGAGCAGCCCCGGATGGAAAGATACCTTTTCCATTGATGACAAAGGGGGAGATATTTATCAGATATAGAGGACAGAGGCATGATTCCAGGGGTAGAAAAGGTCACAGAGATACAGAAGACAGAGGCATGGTTCCAGGGGGAGCATGAGTGATATGACTTTATTATTGCATGACATGATTTCAGTATTGCATCAGAGTGTTTCCATCAATACCAAAGGGGGAGAATTTTTATTAAGGTTGGTTGTTGATTAAGGTTAGTTGTCATTGATGTCAACCATTGAAGAAAGTTCGGTAGCAAAAAGGTTTGGGTAATGGACCCAAGCTTGTTTGATGTAAATATGACTCATTATTGTCTTTTCATGGTTGATAAGAAGTACAAATGGATGAACTCCAAAGTGGTCCCCTTATGGTGAAAGCCCTCATGGGAAGACGCTTTGAGGATTGAGTTATCCTAGAAGTATGTTTAGAGGACCCATGCTTAATTGTGGAATAATGAGATGAAGGTCAATGAATTTGTTAGTGAAACTATTCTAGATGGATAGTGCTTGTCATGCCATTTTCGGTGGTATGTGGAACGTCACATAACTCTTCATGGTTAAAGATTCATGGTCATGTGAAGTTGGAGGACCCTCATGAGTCATCTAGAAGCCCCAAAAATTCGAAGTGTTTGCAAAAGAAATTATTTAAATAATAAAGTAAATGGAGAACTCCCTAAAATAAGGAAAATGTAATACTACATGAAATTATAAATAAGGGAAAATCTCTCTTATTTAATTACACTTGAACACATTGAATATCTTTTGTTGTGTGAGGCTTATTGCAAGTACTCATTGATACATCTGAAGTTGCGAAAGTTTGAGGTAGTATGAAGGGTTAATGGTGAAATTCTCGGAATTACAGCGAATACTCAAAAACCCTATTTTCTGAGGTGTACACAGGCTGACAGTGTATTAGGTTGCATACATATTGAGGTATACACGGGCTGACATTGTATAAGGGTGTGTACGTACGCAGGATGTCATTGTATTAGGGTGCGTACATGTTGGCAAAGCCATGGAAACTTGAGAAGATGAAGATGCATAGGTTCTAGATTGTGAGATCAAGCTCCTAGGAAGGTCTACAGTGCTCTGATACATCATATCTATCCATTGGCTCAAAAGTTATGTCTTATTTCTATGAATAGTTGGATTTTGATGTATGCATGAGAAATGGTTATGGATATTTCAGGATTTTCCCTAGAGAGACTAGTGGTTGCATGGGATCTTCTGCATAAGTCATATCTACAGAAATACAGTGCTAGTATATTTATCATTGATACTTCGTGTTGAGGCACATCTTGTATTTCTTGGCATATGGCTAAGGTTTATGGTACATGGTTGAGAGATTCTATTTTTGAAGTGGTTGATGTATTGAGAGGCTGAATATCATAAAGTGTTTGATGACTAGATCATGTGAGGGTTATTATACTTGTTCATGATTACACACACCTATATGGCACATGACTAGAGAGAGATATATATGCTTTGGGTAAAGGTTATATATGAGGATGCATGCACATGGTACAATTACATTCTAGATGCAGTGACAGGTTACAGATCTATGTGAAAGAAGTTACATAGGGTTAGAAGGTTTCAAAAGAAAGAAAACCCTAGTTTTTAGAAGGCATATGCAGCCTGCATAATAGTTTGGTCACGTACATATGCGGGCTACATAATAGATAGGGAACTTGATTCAGCACTACAGGTCATGCAGATGTTGTATTTTTGTTGATACATGTTCATTTTAGGTACGTATTGATTACAGGGAAATTGTATAGGTTGGATGTGGGTTAGTGGTACAAGTTGATACAGTTTTACAGTGGTATAAGTCACAGTGATAGTGTGACAGTGGTTTCATCATTCTACTTCTACTTCAGGGCGGTTGGACGGGGCAAGGATGGTGGTTGTAGCCAGCTTCCTATTGTAGATAGAGAACTTAGGGGTTGTAGCCTCCTTCTGGTTGTAGCTAGCGAATTGGGGAGTTGGATCTTCCCTCAGGTTGTAGCCTAAGAAACTAGGGGGTTGGAGCCTCCTTCCAATTGTAGCTGGAAAACAAAGGAAGCTGGTGCTTCCAATGAATGTAATTCTTCAAGACATATAAGAAAAATAATTTCATGGTTTTCTCCCGCTTTGGGTTTCCATGTAAAACACTGGTGTAATGTGTATGTGTATGATTGTTCATTTGTTCATTGCTTATTTACTCTGTAGTTATTGGATGATAATGCTACATTGATATAACACTTGGATTATATGGTTAAAAAGGATTAGATTGCTCTATTATTGATTCACCCCCCCTCTCAGTAATACAACATAAAGGTTCAAGGAACACAAAGACGGGAATTTTTTGTCCCGTGTACGAAACTATAAATCTAGGAACACTGGAAAACCCTGACAATACAAATCTCGGAAATATAGTATCTAAAGAAGAAAGGAAGGCCTATCTAAAATTTTTTAGAGAATATCATGTTTTTGCATGGTCCTACCGAGATCTGAAAACTTATGATACTCGTATCATTCAACACAATCCCATTAAAGACCGGAGTGAAACCCTTCCAATAGAAGCTCCGTAAGTACCACCCATCCCTGGAGCCTCTCATGTGTTAGGAGTTAAAGAAATTACTAGATGCTAAAATTATCTTCCAGGTTAGATGCTCTACATGGGTAGACAATTTGGTTCATGTCAGGAAAAAGTTTGGGGAAATCCGTCTGTGTGTGGATTTCATAAACCTCAACAAAGCATCAAAAAAGGACAACTACCCAGTCCCACTGATGGAGAAACTCTTGCAAACTGTGTCTAGTTCTACGATTCTCTCCCTGATGGACTATTTTTCAGGTTACAGCCAAGTCCTAGTTTCAGAGAAAGACCGTTTGAAAACTACCTTCCGAACCAAGTGGGGAACCTTTGCTTATAAACGCATGCCCTTTGGGTTAATCGATGCAGGGGAAACTTTCCAAAGGGCCATGGACGTAGTGTTTCAGGGACTAATCAACAAATGTGTAGTAGTTTATTTGGATGACGTGATGGTGTACTCAAAGAATAGAGAATATCACATCTGACACCTACCCCAGATTTTCAAGAGGTGTAGAAAATACGGTATATCTTTAAACCCTAAGAAAACTATCTTTGGTGTCAAGGAAGGGAAACTACTAGGTCATATTATATCTCAAGAGGGAATTCTCATAGACCCATAATGAATTAGGGAGATAGCTCAGCTTCCGCTACCCCACAATAAAAATTCTACACAATCCTTCTTTGGGAAAATCAATTTTGTGAGAAAGTTCACCCTCGATTTCACTGAAACTATCAAACCCCTACAAAAAATGATATGCATGGATGTTGAATTTAAGTGGGATGATGAATGAAAAAGTGCTTTCAGCAATATTAAGGCTATAATATCTCAAGCTCCAGTGTTTCAAAGTCCTAACTTTAGCAAATATTTCTTCATCTACAATTTTTCCTCTGACCAATCATTAGCTGCAGTATTGACTCAAAAGGATGATGACAACAATGAGGCCCCGATCTCATTTATGAGCACTAATATCCAAGGAGCTGAACTAAATTACCCTGCTATAGATAAGCAGGCTTATGCAGTTTACAAGGCAATGAAACACTTCAGATATTACATCTTAAATAACCATACCAAAGTCATTGTGCCTCATCCTGTAGTTTGATCCCTATTCACTCAACAAGAGATGGGGGAAAGAAGAGGAAATTGGATGGTAGTGGTCCAAGAATTCGATCTAGATATAAAACCTCCTAAATTGGTTAAGGGACAAGGATTATTTAAACTGGCAGTTGAAGCCCAGGACTAAGTAAATGAAGACCCCAGATGGGAGAATGAATTGGAATTATGTGTGGTGAAGCTTCATATGTCTCCCCAGGGTAGGAGTCTTGGTATGAGAAACTAACTTATCTCCTACATCATAGGACTTTCCCAGAAAACCTAAAACTTAGGGAAAGGAGAGCTCTCAGCTTAAAATCAACACAATATTGCCTCATAAATTTGGTTCTCTTCCGCGTTAATTATGATGGGGTAATTTTAAGATGTCTCGAACATGAATATGCAGACAAGGTTCTGCAGGAGCTCCATGATGGACCTGCAGGTGGACACTTCACAGGGAATACCACCGCTCAAAAAATACTGAGATATGACTATTATTGGCCTACTTCGTTCAAGGATTCTCACACATATGATAGGAACTGTAAAACTTGTCAAATGAGCACGGGAAGGGAAAAGAGAGAAGTTGTCCCACTCCAACCCGTGGTCGTCTCTAGGCCATTCGAGCAATGGGGGTTAGATATCATAGGAGAAATTACACTGAGTTCGTCAAAACAACATAGATACATACTGATTTCCCTAGAATATTTCACGAAATGGGTAGAGGTCATCCCTCTGACTCATGTAAATGAAAAGGTGGTGATCCAATTCATAGAACAAAAACTGATTACAAGGTTTGGTATGCCTTCCGTCCTTGTTTTTTATAATGTTGCTTACTTTTCTTCCACCCTATCAACAGATTTTGCGTTAGACAAAGGAATCATAATCATATACTCTACAAACTATTATCCACAAGGGAATGGAGTGGTAGAATCAACCAATAAGAACCTAGTGAGGATATTAAAGAAAACAATTGTAGAAAATCATAGGAATTGAAACAGTTCACTTCATAATGCCTTATGGAATGATAGAGTAACACCCAAGGAAGCTATAGGGTATTTCCCATACTTTCTGGTTTATGGACAGGAAGCCATTCTCCTGAACAGGCTATATCTTCCATTCCTTCATCTTACTCAGAATTCTAGAGGACAACCTTCATTAGTTATACAACTACAAATTGATACCCTCCTCATGCTGGAATAAGAAAGGGAGAAAGAAAAATCAAATTTCATAGCTCATTAGTAGATAGTTAAAATGTGGTTTGATAAGCATAAGGCCAAAGAGAAGAATTTTGAAGTAGGAGACTTAGTCTTGAAATGGGACAGAGAAAATGAGCCGAAGGGAAAACATTCAAGGTTTCAGAATCTATGGCTCAAACACTTTCAGGTAGCCAATAAAATTGGGGTAGGAACGTATCAGTTGAAAAATCTGAGGGGGGGACCTAATGCCTTCCCAGTGAATGGCCAAGCCCTAAAACAATATTTTCGTTAAA
Organism: Picea mariana; assembly: GCA_032191745.1. Taxonomy (NCBI): domain Eukaryota; kingdom Viridiplantae; phylum Streptophyta; class Pinopsida; order Pinales; family Pinaceae; genus Picea; species Picea mariana. Next base: position 6,197 of record JASDQU010244228.1, read on the forward strand.
AAAACAATATGAGTGTGTTTTCATGATACTTTTTTTTTAGGTAGGCTGATTGCAGAGTTCTTCATTTTTGTTTTTCTTGTTATAGTACTTTTTGTGTTTTTGAAGTTGTGTTTAGCAAGGCATTGGCTAACCTTATTTCATGTAGTATGATGAACTTTTTTCATGACTCATGCTTACATACAACATAAGAAGCATTGGGATAATTTTGGTTGTTTTGAAGAAGTTTTGTATCTAACCTGTGAAAATAAACAACCTTGGCAAAGTGATGAAGTGTCCGCCTAGTGATCTAGTAAAACCTAAAGGGAAATATGGAAAGCAGGAAAGGACCACATGTACCTCAATACAAACCTAGAAAAAATTCACCTTAACCATCTCATTTTTCAAATAACATACGTCCTCCTCTCCCACTCACTCAGGGAATTCTTTTGAAATAAACTCAATTATATCAAAAGAGTGAAAATTAGGAGAGGGTATGCAGATCACTATGTTAGGGCTATGGATGCTTGTTGGAAACGAAGAAAGATCTATGACGTCAGGGTGACTACATTGTGGCTATGGATGCTCACTGGCAGTGGAGAAACATTGTAGCAAGTGAATGATGATAACTAAAGGGTCTGGGGATAGTGAATGATTTACTCGAATCTTGTCAGAAGAGGGCATGGGTCATGGTTAGAAGAAACGAAGGTGGAATAAAGGTTGAAACCCCACAGGCAAGCCCGTATTCACCAACCAGGGAATTTCAAATGTAAGGATAGAAAAGGCTCTGATAAAAACCAGTTAATTTCCTAACTAGCTTATGCATCAGCTAAGCCCAGGGAAGGAATGGAGATTCTTCTTTCGCCCAGTAAGTCACCATTTGTTGAGCACTAAACACACCCTAAAATCCTTATCAAGTTTTGTCACTTTTTTGGTACCACTTGTTTTCTTCATTTGTATGACTCGATTTCATTTTGGGGAATTGGTTTATCTCTATTTGTTTTCATCTCTCTTATAACCTAGTCAGGTTTGTTGAACTTGTGAAACCTCATGTCTAAAAGAACTTAACACCTGAATTAAGAATCGACAGCTAAGACTGCACCTAACATGCTAAGATTCAATTTCGGAAAGAATTCAAGTGAGTAAAGGGACCACACAAAAACAACAGTCGTCAAGCATCGATTCTCATCGGCATTGACAGAAACCGGTTTGGTTTGCGTAAGTTGTTCGCATAAAGGTTCGATTAACAAATCCTAAGGGTTTCGCGACCTCCTAGTCAAGGATCTTAGTCTCCTGAGTTGAATTATCTCTTTTGGGCCTTTAGTATCCCCTGGAACAAATTACACAGGCCCCTTTTTGTCTTTTAGGTGCAAGTCTTATGGAACCTGCGACACCTCCTTCTTTAGCACTTTTATAGACTTGAAATTTGGGTGCTAGCTCCCTCTGCTAGCCCCTCTTTGCATGTGACCTTGGGCTATGACCTGGGGCTTTACCTCCTGGATGCTTCACAACTTTAGGACTCTAACCAGAACTAGATCAATAGTCCATGTCCCCCCTTTTTAACCAACGGGCGAGATCTACTTCGAGATTCCACGCTGCAGAAGTTCCAAATGTTCCAACCTCCACTTTTCCTTAGAGTACTCTGTACCCGAAACTCTATATTAGGCACCACTCATCCACACATTTCAGGTCCCAGTTCCACTTTGGGACTTCAACATTCGGGAGCTTCAGAAGTTCCTACAATCTTTTCTCACAGATTGTCAAACCTCCACAATAAATCTCCACGCTCCACGTGTCCTATCCAAGAGGGAGGATAAGATGGATTTTGGCACCTCGGCCTTTGGGCATTTTCAAATGTTCTATCCCCTGTTCCTTTTGAAGGACTATTCCTCTGAAACTCGTGGATCTTAGCCACATGCCCTCTCTGTATCCAACGGTCCAAATCTACTCCGCTCTTTGTGACTTTATAAAGATTGTGCCTTGCTTCATGCTTGTTCTTCCAGAGTTCTTCCCTCCCGAACTAACTTATTCGTTGCTAGGTATCCCCTTCACAGCTAATGAATAGGATTACTTCATGACTTAGGCGTTCGACGATCCCACTCCTCAATACTTCAAAACACTCTGAACCACGAAATGATGAAATGCTTCACGGATAACTTCCATGAAGATTTCCAGATCTAACGTTTGGACTGACTCTGCTTACTCATAAAGGGATCTTGCCCAATAACTCATTAAACCTTCATAGCTTCTCTCCCTTTGAATATTTCTTCCCTCTATCTATCTTGAGATTTGTTTCTCGAACTCTTTGACTCCTTAGAGGGATAATCTGACACTTAGTCAATTTTTGGATCTGTGCACTCCTTGCAACAGATCTTCGTTTTGTTTCATGAGAAAACCCAAGCTATTTCTTGTGAGTTTTTCGAGTCAGATACTCTGTCTACGCAATCCTTGCATTTGATATGCACACTCTATATATGAAAGTTTCAGTCTCTTATGAGCTTCGAGTCAAAAGACTCTGTTAAATGTACTCCTTGCGTACAGTATGCACTCCTTGCATAAGAACAAGGAAGAGAAACAATTGAAACTTATTCACCCCTTCACGAATTTATTCATTCACAGTATAACTCATGCATTCATGAAAACTCATAACAATAGAGAAATTGTAAATAGTAGCAACACCATGCATTGGATCAATTTTCCTTGGTTATATTCATTCAAATGTAAATGGATACAACTAACAAAGTACCTTATTGATTTATTGATCCTCATCGGTAAAATACGACGAAGACAGACGTTAACAAAGGATGTAAAGAAATCATCGGTAGTCGATGCCCAATGCACTTTATCGAGATCGGGGAAAATCCATAAGGATCACAACAAATATTTTGACCATGATAAATTTATCTTTGATCGTCAATCCCCAATGCATTTTTGACATCGGGACTTTTTTGTGGGAGCTGATACGAGAGGACTTGGGTAGGTTTATAGTCGATCGTTGATCATTGACACTTTTCGGCGTCGACAATCTAGGATTGGGTTTTAGAATGAATGGCTTAAAGAAATCATGATTCCAATTAACGCGAGAAAATGAAACCACCGATCTTGAATGCCACGTGTCTTTATCAAGTAAGGGGGTTGTATGAACTATTTTTTCCCCGAGTCATGTTAAGTTTCCCTGGGTCCTAATCACGCCTCCTTGTCAGCTCTGCCATGTCATCTATGTATGGAAATATCGATCGACATCGGATCTTTTCCAAAGATCTGTGATGAATTTAATTTTAAACATCCATGAAGATATGGCGAAAGATTTAATAAAATAACCCAAATTGAATGGTCGATGCAACAATATAAGTTCATCCTTGTTTTGAAGAAACTCATTCAGTGCACAAGTTCGAATTCTAGAGCATCTGAAGGAGAAAAATGAGCGTCTTGAGACTGTGTTGATCCTCAAATTATAAAAAACAGGTTAAAGAAGCCGCAAAGGTATGTGTTCAAGTTTGTCAAAATTTGGCGGTTGTGATTTATATATGCATCCGATTTTCTTGAACAACCTCTAAACTATGTTCTAACTGTAGGTAAAATTCCTCCAAGAAATCCAACCACCAGACATTCTCTGAGAAGGCCCACCAAGCGATGGAAAGAATTGATTACATCAGTGCGGTTCAAAGGTGGAAAACATGGTGCCAAGTCAAGTACAATAGTTCATGGAGCACCCGATCAAGGCTCAGACAGTATTATAGCAGTTAAGTGTTAAAGTAGTCAAGTGTCAGGCATGGTCAGTGGAGATAAAGGAGATCCTTTTGGCCCCAATGGACCAACACAAATTCCCGTATTCCAACACATGTGAGGAACTCCTTGTCAAATGGTCAAAGTATGAGAAGAGTCATCCACTTAAGTGAAACCATTTGATGACTCTTAGAAGACTAAGAGATGAAAGTGCCATGTGGTGATGTTTTGTTTTACTTAGCTTTCACTTTTGATAGTTAGTTTTAGCTAATAATTTACTATAAATAAGAGGATCAACCTGTTAGAAAGGGTCGATGGTTTTTGCAAAGACCCTAATTTTTGGAATTGTAAAGAACTATTTCTGAACTACCTTAATTGAAAAGTCTTTTTTAGGACCGGAGAAAAAAAATAAATTTCATCAAAGGTGTGTGTGATTGGATCTAAGGAGGAATTACTTCTGACTTTATCTCATGAATGGATGTTGTAATGAGTAAGAGTTTTTGAATATGTTGATAAGTTAACTAATTCAATATTTTTTTAATTATTGTCTCTAATGATGTAAAAAAATTCATTGTGTTAATGTGTGATTAGTGATTAGAGCTAAGGAAACTATTTTTCTTGCCATCATTTTATTGCATTTATGTTCTCTTCCGATAATTATGCCGAAAGGCGTATACCTATTGGCAATGGGCACAATTAATCATCTTTTAATCTAAAATTCTAATCTAATGGCTAACAAGTAAAGATGCTGGAATATTCTTAGTCGTCCTCCCAAATCAATGAATGTGATTTACTCTTCATAATCTCCTTGTATTTTTGAATACATCCATTAACCTGTTTACTTTTTAACATTTACCTAATCATATTAAGAAATTACTATAGCACTATATGATTTCCACGTTTAAATGATTAACGTTTCATATTACCACGTTTAGATTATTAACCACAAATTTCCTCACCTGTCCCTACGTTTTCCTCATGCATTTTAGGGGTCTATGTGTTTCATATGCCTTTCAGCGTTCATCAGTCACAATTATGTGACTGTGCTAGTTGTATCTCAGTCAATAATTGAAACACCAGCAAGTTGATGTATTAGTACTACGCTTGTCGTAGGTGTAAGATTCATTGTCTGCATGCTTGAGCACGAGGGTTATCCCCAACTCAACCTTCTTCAGTAGTTAATATTTTCCCCTTTGTTACCCAGTTGGTTTATACCAGTGCCTATCTTGTATCAGACCCACCTATAAGAGAAAATATGAAAAAGAGAACGGTAAAACTGAAGGAAGATTTTTTGCGAGAAGATATCCTGCAAAACACTACGTAAATACCATCGATTAATTGGTCGTATCGCAATATCTGGAGAACCATTCCACTATCAAATGTCGCAGAGTCTAATTGGGCATCAGTGGTGGGTTTGGTTCCTTTTTTTGAGTTAAATGGATTTAGGACCCCTCAACAAGTAGTTTTTAGGTGGAAGATGGACGAGTTAGGGAAGTAAGGAAGATAAGGGGGTGATATGAGTTTGACTACCCACCATGAATTAAAATATAACTAAGTATGGAAGGGGTGGGTAATGTGAGTGGGGTAATAATGTGAGTGTGGGTAATGCGTGAGTGGAGTTGAATTGGGTTGGGAAGTGAGGGATGTGAGTGGGGGGAATGAGTGAGTCCGCTCACTTATATATAAAAAAAGTTTAAGTGTGGAGTGAGTGTTAAGGAAATGTGTGGAGTGTTAAGTGTTGAAGAATATGGAGTATGAGTATGGTGGGGTGTGGTGAATATGGAAAATGGCCATGAATAATATAATAAAATATTTTTATGGGTTTTGAAACCGACACAAGAATATTTTTAAGGGTCTCGGGCCCGAAAATTAATGCAATTCCAAGAGATTAGTTTTATTCCACATAGAAGTAGCACCCTTTTTCCTGTTTGATGGAAACCTGGATATCTTGAGCATACGAACTCATATTTTTTATCTTAAAAATTTATTGTGAAGTTGAGACTGAGGGATACACAATGAACTTATAAGAGTTCAAAAAATTGTCTTCTTTCGATATCATTTTTTTTTATTAATCCAAGAGAGGGAAAATACAAGTGACCAATTTTGGTCAACAAGAGTAGCCATGGCATCCATGACAAAATTGAGGCAAAATTGGGAAAAAACTACAATTTTTGTAGAGTAATTCAAGACGAATTCAATGTGCAAGAGGTGAATTTGAATAGGGGGAAAGGTTGAATTTGTATGTACATACCCAATTTGGTTGTAATGATATTAATTAAAATCTCTATTGGAGGCCAAAAAAATAATTGCAAAATTGAGCCTCGGATGTGGCTGAGGATTCGACGGAGACATATCACTACCCAGGACAACAAGAAAACATGATTCAATAATGGTAGTGGTTGATAAATTGACAAAGGCTTCTCATTTTTTTCCTGTAAAAATGACTCATACCACAGCTAATATTGCAGAAATTTACATGAGGGAGATTGCTAGGTTACATGGGATACCTAAGGAAATTGTTTCATTCTAAGATACGAAGTTTACTTCAAATTTATGGAGGGGGTTGTTTAAAGGATTTGGTACAAATATGAACTTTAGCACAACGTACCATCCAAAATCAGATGGGAAGATAGAAAGAGTCAACCAAGTAATTGAAGACATGTTGAGAATGTATGTGATGGATAATCCATCTAAGTGGGAAGATTACTTGCACTTGGTTGAGCTTTCCTATAATAATGGGTATCAAGATTCATTGAAAATGAGCCCATTTGAAGCTTTGTATGGTAGGAAATGCAATACTCTAGTGAGATGGGACAACACAGCAGATAGAGTGGTACTTGGACCAGAATTTCGCAAGGATATGGAAGACAAGATGGTTAGATCTAAGAAGAATTTGAAGGTAGCTCAAGATAGACAAAAACTTTATGTAGTTAAGAACATGACAACTAGATAATTTAAAGTGGGGGAGCATGTGCTTTTAAAATTGAAACCAAAGAAAATCTCTTTGAAGTTGGGTAGTTGTACAAAGATAGCAACCAAATTCTGTGTTCCATTTGAGATATTGGATAGAATAGGGCCAATTGCATACATGTTTGCATTGTCTGCTTCCATGAATGTCCATCATGTATTTCATGTCTCTTTTCTAAAAACAAATATGTACATGATCCTAACCATGTTATTGATTGGCTTCTGATTTAGGTAGAGACAGAGAGACTTTCAAGTCCAGCCAATGCAAATATTGGACAGAAAAGTCGAAATGCTCGAGAATGAGTTATAGAGATGGTAAAATTCTGGTGAACCTGCTACGGTCCTAAAGATGCTACTTGGGAGAATGAAGATTCCATGTAGGAATAGTACCCGAAACGTTTTGAATAAATTTTGAAAATTTGATTTATGTTTTGTATATGCACTGAGGACAATGCCCATATAAGGGGGAGGGGAATGCAATACCCCAATTTTGAGCTCCATATTAAATAATGTATTTTGTGAATTTATGAAAGGCTAGAGTGCCCAAACAATTAAAAGAGGTCAGTGTGCCTAGGAAATGTAATGTTTTGTTCATTATTAATAATAAATACATCATTGGTTGCTAGATGGACAAGGACAAGATTTATAGGGGGCTATGATTCCGCAAGAGAGGGGGCTTGAGGGGCTAAGTGTTTATTTTATATTTTTGTTTACCCATTTTATTTTAATGAATAATATCAGTTACATGAGCTTCTTAGGGGAAGGCCATGTGGTTCTTTAATTCCAAGAAATACATAAACCCATATTTGGTCTGTTTGGGGGG
>JASDQU010244228.1:17636-36126 GCA_032191745.1 Picea mariana
CAAGCCCAGGCCGGTAGTGATGGAGGTTGGTACTACTGACAGGACAAGTCTGGCTGAGAAGAAGAAAAGATGGGCCCTCAAGGGCCATGCTCAAATCAATCTGCTCTCGTACTCCATGTCTAGGACCATGTGGGCCTCGAGACATGATCTCCTAGTTATCCCTAGATATCGGGGATAACAGTCCTAAAATAGTTTGAAGATGCATTTAAAGAAATACCTAGGATGCCACCCAAGAGAGATATTGAACTCTCCATAAATCTGATTTCTGGAGTAGCTCCAATATCCAAGACTCCTTATAGGATGAGTACACCAGAAATGAAGGAGTTGAAAATGAAACTAGAGGAACTTCTAAAGAAGGGGTATATACGCCCAAGTGTGTCACCTTGGGGTGCCCACATATTATTTATGAAGAAAAAGGATGGAACCTTGAGGCTTTGCATTGAGTTTAGGCAGTTGAACAAGGTAACTACGAAGAACAAGTACTCTTTTCCAAGGATAGATGATATCTTTGATCGAATGAAAGATGTTAAATTATTATCAAATATTGATCTCATGTCAAAATATCATCAAGTAATAATTAAGGAAGACAACATCAACAATACTTCCTTCAGAATAAGGTATGGCCATTATGAGTTCACAGTGGTGCCATTTGGGTTATCAAATGCACCAACTTTCTTCATGTGTTTAATGAATGGTATTTTTAGGGATTACTTAGATAATTTTGTCATTTCCTTCTTGGATGACATTCTTATATACTCAAAATATGAAGAAGAACATGAGCAACACTTGAGTATGATGCTACAAGTATTGAGAGAACATGGGATATTTTCAAAGTTGAGCAAGTGCTCATTCTACCAGAGGAAGATACATTACTTGGGGCATATTATTTTAGAGAAAGGGATAGAAATGGACCCAAAGAAGATAAAATCCATTGAAGGGTGGCCAACACCAAGGAATGTTTCTGAGGTGAGATCATTCACGGGATTTGCAGGTTACTACAAAATATTTATTGAAGGATTCTCAAAGATTGCACATCCAATCACTTCCTTGCAAAAGAAGGGTGTGAAGTTTGAGTAGACATCAGATTATGAACGAAGTTTCCAACACTTGAAGTATTTTTTGACTAGTGCCCCAATATTGAGGATTGTGGATCCAAATGAATACTTCATTGTATGCATAGATGCATGTAAAGAAGTACTTCATGGAGTTCTTGATTACAATGGACATGTGGTGTGATATGAATCAATAAAATTAAAGGAACATGAAAGACACTATGCTACTCATGATTTGGAATTGGATTCCATAGTGCATGCCTTGAAGATGTGGAGGAACTAACTCATGGGGAAAATATTCGAGTTGAGGAGAGACCATAGTGGTCTAAAATATTTGTTTGGGAAGCCAACTCTAAATTCTAGGAAAAGCAGGTGGTTAGAATTCCTTAGTGAATATGACTTTGATATAAAACACATCAAGGGTAAGGAGAACAAGGTGGATGATGCTCTCAGTCAGAGAGTTCATGAGATGTATGCTACAACCATTATCATGTACACATCGGTGTTTAAAGACATAATTTTAGAGGCTCCAAAATCATATCTAGAGTACATGGAAATAAATACAAAACTACAAGGTATTTTGTAGCAGAAAATTGAGAATTTTGAGTTAAAATAGGAGGAAATTATTTTGTACAGAGGCAAAATTTATGTGCCAAATTCTCAAGAATTGAAAATTTTGATATTAAAATAAATGCATAATTTTCCTTATGTTGGAAACCCAGGTTACGAGAATACTATTAAAGCTATCAAGAGCCAATATTATCGTCCAAGTATGGAGAAAGAGGTTGTTGATTTTATTGCCAACTGTTTGGAATGTCACAAAGTCAAAGTTGAGCAAAGACACCCTTTTGGTATCCTACAACCATTACCCATTCCTGAGTGGAAATGGGAAGTTGTAACAATGGATATCATCACCAAGTTGCCTAAAATAACCAAACAACATGATTCCATCATGGTGGTGGTGGATAAGCTTACTAAAACTTCCCACTTTATTCTAATAAAGCTCACTCACAAGAAAACCAACATTGTTGATATTTATATGAGAGAAATTGCTCGACTGCACGGTATACCCAAGACAATTGTGTCTGACAAAGATCCAAAATTTACATCAAATTTTTGGAAATGATTATGAAAAGTATTTGAGACCAATATGAACTTTAGCAAAACCTATCATTCAGAGTCATATGGGAAAAAAGAGATTGTGAATCAAGTGATTGAAGATACGTTGAGGATTTATGTGATGGATAAACCTTCCAAATGGGAGGATTGTTTGCATTTAGTGAAGTTTGTTTATAACAATGGGTATCAATCATATCTAAAGATGATCCCATTTGAGGAAATTTATGGTAGAAAATGCAACACACTAGTGAGTTGGTACAACCCAACAGACAGAGTTGTGCTTGGACCAGAATTACTCAGGTAAATGGAAGAGCAGATGGTGAGAATAAAATAGAATTTAAAGGTTACCCAGGATAAGCAAAAAAGTTATGCTAATAAGGGTAGAACTCACAAAGAGTTCAAAGTGGGTGACCATGTGTTTTTAAAAGTAAATGCCAAGAGAAGTTCCCTGAAGTTGGGAAATTGTTCAAAACTGGTAGCTCATTATTGTGGGTCATTTGAAATCCTAGAGAGGATTGGTCCTGTAGCATACATGCTTTCCTTACCTACATCAATGTGTATTCATAATGTATTCTATGTATCATTTCTTAAGAATTGTGTACCTAATGTTAATCATGTCATTGATTGGAATGTGATTCAGGTTGAGCAAGAAGGAGACTTCCTAGTTAAACCATTATGCATATTGGATCGAAAAGTCAAGTTGCTCTGAAATTGAGCAAATACTGGTAAAGGTCCAATGGACCTGGTATGTTGCTAAGGATGCAACTTGGGAGCATGAGGATGCTATGCAGATAGAGTATCCACATCTATTTGAGGACTTTTGAATTTTGATTGTATATGTGTATCTACTGCACTGAGGATAGTGCATAAATAAGGGGGAAGGGGAATGTAATACCCCTAGGCCGAATCCCATTGTAAATTTAAATGTAATTGTACATAAAGGATGGTGAACCAGTATACTTTGGGGCTAGAGTGCCTTTGTATGAATTTATTTTGAGGCCAGAGTGCTTGTCTGGTTATTGGGTTAGTGAGCTAGAAGCTAAAAGGATAACAAACCTATTTTTGTAAAATGAAATCACACTCAATTTTAATGGAAACACATCACTATTGCAAACCAACCTGAAAACGGTTATTGGGGGATAAACTCCACCAGAATGGGAAAAGAGAGCTAAGAGTCTGAGGAAAAGGGGCTAAGCTAGGGGGATTAAACCCAAAGGAATATTTTATTAATATTCCCAAACAATGTATAAAGTATAAAGTATGGATATTTAAATATATCATAAGTCCTTATGTTGAGGAACATATCACCTTGTGAACGAATCATGTGGAACCAAGTTAATTCCCAACATGACAAGTGTCAAGTGGGAACATGAAAATATGATTGGGAAATTTAGTTCCTTTGGGGGGCATCTTTCCATTATCATTTTCACATCACTACCTAAAGGCGATTGTCATATGTACCTTCATGCAATTGGTGTTTATTTCATGAGATATGTGTTTTTCATGTGCTTATTTTATTTATTGTGTGTATAATTATGTGTCCTCTGGTATGGAATCTCTATGATAATGGTGTTTACAAATTCTTATTTTTATTCTTCTAAACTTCGTTCATATGCTAAATACTTCAGTAATTTAATTATGTGTTAATTGAGGTGCTACATTAATGTTTATGCACTTGTTTTCATAGGTTTTCCTATGTATGTTGCATGCATATTTTCTGTTATTATTTTGTATGAATCTATGCTTTACAAAGTATTTTTATGATTTAAATTAGTATCAGAGTTTGAAATTTTAAGTGGCATAGCCCAATAGGTGACCAGGAATGCTACAAAGTGGTATCATAGTTGTAAAAATAAAATAATAAATAAATGAAGAGTTTTTTGTGGCATGGCCCAGCCTAGATGGTTGGGAATATTACATTAAATATAATAGTTTCCATGTTATGTTAAGAAATAAATACATGGCGCATTGATAGTGGAGGATTGTATAAGGATTTGGGAGGTTGAGAGTTCGACCCCCGTCGACTCACAAAAGTTTGGTAAACACTAACCAATATTGGCCAATGGGAGGTTTCCATGTGGTGACCTCTCATTAGTTATCCCTTTCCACTTGTAAGCATATGATTTTTCCATCTGGAGTGCACAACTTACCCAATCAGCTGCCAACAATCATGTGACACATCACCTGTACTATCATGTGTCGTGTGTCACCCTTGCAGTGGTGACACATGTCACCCTTTTGAATTTTCCCTTTGACTTTTGACTTTTGACCTGATTTGACTTAAACTTTGACCACTCATAATTTTGCATATGAACTTCGTTTGAGGCTATTTTTCATTGTTGGAAAGTTGTCGTCAAGATTTATGCATTGATAATGTTTTCGAGAGCATTTGGGATATTTTAATTTTGAGCATATTTGAACCATTATGGAACTCTATCGATGTTCTGGATCCTCCTAATCTAGGTGGATATCGGTGGCCACCCACCTATTCCACTGGTTCAAAGACCAATTTCCATTTTGGCAGTTTTTTCCTAGATTTTCGGGTCATAAACTTTCGGGGTCGTTTTGAGGCCCTAAAAAAAAATTTCTAGGCTCGCCATAGTCACACTACAGATTTTATCCAGAGTGTGATGGCAACATGAGTATTCATCAGATAGTTTTTTCCAATGAGCTATCATGCGCCTAAAACAAAGATCGTATGCAAAAATTACAACCTCGGAATGTTGATGTACCAACTTACCCCATCGAGGCCCACATGACTTTAGGTGCTTCATCTCCCAAGGTTAGGTTTTTCTTTGTTTATGATCCAGGTGGATATTGGTGGCCACCCACCAATCCCAACTAGCTCCAAACTGTCTTCTGGCAATTTACTATTTTTAGCAATTTTTTGGTTCCTAAACTTTCGGGGCCATTTTGAGGCCCTACATGAAGGTTTTTTGGGACCAAGCACCTAAAATATAGAAAAAGGCTTTGATTGAGCCCCCAAAATGAATCTCCCTGACTATACCTTTGAGTAGCTATCACATCTTTTCTCAGAGATAAGCTTCCACCATTCTAGTGAGTCTTTCACTCTGTATTTCTACGGTTTTATACATTTCACTCATTAATAGAAATTTTGTATTACTATATCTATATCTTTATGGCTTCATCTCTGATATATTTTTGTTATATTATTGGATATCTAAGCTATCTCTATACATTTCTTTATTATATCTCTGCTCTCATTTCGTTCCAAAAATAATCTGTATCGGTGGTATCAAAGCAGGGTGCTCTTGATTGTTTTTTCAGTGCATCTCCCCGACAAGGTCCAAGTATAGGAAGGCGGGTCTAGAGCTTGTCTCGATTGAGGAAAATCTCTCTTGTGTGCCCAAGAAAACCTCCATGGTGGAAGAAAATAAAAATGATAGATCAGATGATTCTATTAATTTTTTTCTTGAGCAATCTCTCACGCAACAGAGGGATGAAATGATGGAGAATTTTTCCCACATCCTTCAATGCATGTTGATAAAAATTGGTTCGTCTTCATCAAGTGACCACTTTGGAGGCACTTCTCCTTTCAAGGTATAAGTTAATTTTTATATTCCCATATTTGAAGGATAGATAGATGTAGATGCCCTAATAAAATGGTTAAATCTACTAGAAGGTTATTTCTTTGTTCACAATTTTTATTACAAGGAAAATATCACCTTCGCACTCCTTAAATCTCTCCCTCATGTCAAACATTGTTGGGAAACTTACTGGGAGAAAAGTTCCAGAGAAGAATCTGGAATATATGGGGCCAAGCCCACTTGGAATTTTTTTGTGGATGCGGTTAAGGAACAATATTAGTCTATTGGAAACTATGACGACCAGTACATGAGATGGACCACACTGCGACAAGAGAGGGGCCAAGAAGTGTCAAATTTCACCAATGCCTTCTATACCTTTCACACCACATTGGGTATCAAAGACTTTGAGCGACATTTGTTTTTGAAATACCACGGGGCTCTACACAGGCACATCCAAACTGAAATGGAGTTTATGTACATCTCATCGTTGGGAGCTTACTATCTATATGCTGTCAAAATTGAGCAGAAATTTAGGCACCAGAGAAAATGGGATTTTGGGTCTACAAATCCACAAAAACTGAAGTATGATAAAGATGATCATAACAAACAACCTCCTAAAAACTAGTCCAAGCCACAAGAAAAGAAGGATCACGGGAAGGCAAAGAAGCACACTAGAAAGTGGTGTGATTTCCACAAAATCCCCTGGAACAACAATGATGAATGTCGCTCAAAATAGTCATTGGTGGTCGAGATCAAAAAAAAGGAGCTTAACCTTGATTCAAAATCTAATTCATAAAAGTATGATAAAGATGATCGTAACAAACAACCTCCTGAAAACCAGTCCAAGCCACAAGAAAAGAAAGATCATGGGAAGGAAAAGAAGCACACTAGAAAGTGGTGTGATTTCCACAAAATCCCCTGGAACAACAATGATGAATTTCACTCAAAATAGTCATTGGTGGACGAGATCAAAGAAAAGGAGCTTAACCTCAATTCAAAATCTAATTCAGAAAAAATGGGAGAAGACAAATCATTGATGTAGACCTCGATACTACTGTCACGACTGCAACAATTCAACTAGAAGAACCAACAAATTCTGAAGAGGGGGAGCGCCTCTTCCATTCATAGATGTGGGTGAACGAGACCCCATTGCATTTCATTGTTGATAGTGGCAGCCAGAAGAAACTCATATCAACAGAGGTCGTCAAATAGTTGGGATTGTCAACAACACCACACCTGCATCCATACAACATCGGATGGCTTCGCCATGGGCGAGATCTTCATGTCAAATAGCAGTGTCGATTTTCATATGGAATCCAATTCTTCAAGGATGAGGTATTATGTGATTTTTCCTCGTTGTATTTTTGTGATGTTCTCTTGGGCCAAGTATATATATGGAAGTGCCATATTATTTATGAGTCTCGACCCCATAGTGACATTGTTACTTTGCGGGATCATCTCTATAGGATACCAGAAGTAGTTCCAAATACAGTCCCACCTAAACAGTGTCGCAAGTTAGTATCTCATACTACAAAATTCATCTTCTTCACAATCTATTCAAAAGGTGAACATAAGGACACTACAACCATTGCAGGCTCGGTCCAAGCACCTTCTATCCAATAGAAGCAGGTCAACAAGATTATAGCAAAGAATAAATATTCCTTCTGCACACAAGCATCTCATGTAGCCATATTGGTTAAAAAGGTCCAACCCTTCCACCCACAGGTTTTTGACAACCTTTAACAAGCTAAGCAGTGCAACTTCTCCAGCAAGGCAAGCAACTCATCAAAATGCAGATTAAGTAAACGCTTTTCACTCTCCCCCGGGCACTCATTGCAATGGAGACCATTGCTTCCTAAGGAGGTAATATTGATCCAGGTGGATATCGATGGCCACCCACTTATTCCAACTGGCTCCAAACAATCTTCTAGAAATTTACTATTTTTAGCAATTTTTCGATTCCTAAACTTCCGGGGCCATTTTGAGGGCCTAAATGAAGTTATCTTTGGATCTATCACCTTAACAATGGTTGAACGTTTTGATTGAGTCCCCAAAATGAATCTCCTAGATGATACCTTTCCAATGAGCTAGCATGCACCCCAAACAAAGATCGTATGCCAAAGTTATGCCCAGGAAGTTGATACACCAAACTAGCCAAAATGGGGTCCACAAAATTGTTGGCTTTTCATATTTCGGGGTTAGGGTTTTGGATTTTGTTTATGTTAAAAATACGTTTAGAGCCTCATTTTAATCATCTTCTTGCGAATGTGAGTATTCTTCACATCTCTTCTCAGAGATAATCTCCCACCATTCAAGCGAGTCTTTCACTCTGTATTTCTACAATTTTGTACATTTCTCTCATGAATAGAAATTGTGTATTGTTGTATCTATGTGTTTATGGTTGTGTTAGCACCAGAAGTTACCCCTATATTGCGATAGAGGTAATCCCAATACCCATCAGAGTTTTACGTCACAGGTTGGTTATAAAAAAATGTCAAATGGGCGCAGTCTCGAGTAAATATCGTCTTAACTCGGAAAATTGGACTAGCATGCACAAGCAGGTGAGGTCTTGGTTCAACTTCAATCAATAGATTGTAGTAAAGGTGAGTAGGAGGAAGAATTTGGTGAGAAAAATGTATAGGTTTGTAGTGGGCATCAAGTCTTCCAGTAGCCCAAAGAAGAAAAACTTAAACACAAGAACTTCTTGAATTTAAATTTTAAAGGAACTGAAAGGAATTATAACAACACTATAATCAAACTTTCATCATAATGTGGTCACAATAATTCAAGTGATTCAGTCAATCATGAACTCTTTCAGTATCAGAGGCAAACAAGATGGAGAAAGAAAGATGATTTTCATTAAGAAAGAAGTCTGAAATATAGATACATAACCAGAAGCCAGAGGCTTTACTAAAACTTTACCATATGGGAGCTTTGCTCTACCATCAACCTTTAAAAAATATAAAACTAAGTATATATACTCAAATCAACTCACCCCCCTATAGAAGTGTGCTCTGGTAACTGTATTCAAGGCTTGGTGTCTACATATTCCTCTGTCAGACCGCACTTTCACTCTTCTGTCAGACGCAATCTCGGATCGGTATGGGCTTTGCAGGAGAATCCATTGATAGGGGGACCTTGGGTTGACAATCTGCCTCCACGACCAGATTTTCCATTCTTTCCATTTACAGGGTGAAATGCATTTCCAACTAACTACCCCCATTTCCATTAACTTCTTTCATTGGGATCAGGACACAACCTGACACCCGGGAATTCTTTAGGCGGTGCCCATGACTTCCTCAAAATGACCTCGGTGCCTCGGGCCATGCTGCCTTCCTTTTGCATTCAAGACAAGTGCTCTCAGCCTTTGGCGTAGCTCCCCTCTATCGCTCCAATCTTTCATGTGACCTCATGCCACGACCTGGAGCTTTCATCCAAAGGTGTTGTCGGGACTTTGCATTTCAAGAGTATTCATACTCCTAACTTCAGTTTTCTCGATTCACGAAACCGTGAAATCGTTGATCAGGGGCCACGTGCTCGACTAGTTTGAACAAACCAGATCTATTTCGAAATTTCTTGAATCGTGACAATTGCTCGTGGCTCATTTCAAAACCCCTGAAGCCCGATTCTATGACATCATTTAATCCATTGCCACCTATCCCCACTGGATCGGATGGCTCCCATGAATCCCATGTTTTGGGACTTCGACATATCAGTAATCGACACTTCATCCCATCGGCATTTTGGGACTCGAGGATTATGCGCACTTCTCACTTCAATTCTCCTAAAGCTCATTTCCCCAAAGGCTTGGAATGGCTGCCACCTGTCCCCTTCAAATATCAACAACTCATACTTACATCGGGGTTTTGAGACCTTGGACCCTTTTCTCTAGTGTTAAACTTTGAGTGATTTTGAACTATGAAACCCATGAACCATTGATCAGAAATTCACATGGAATATGGGCCGTGAAAGATTTAAACCTGCATGTTTCTTGATTCGAGTCTGGACTGAGTCACTCGAGTGTTGTGCTTTGAGCTCATGGGTACAACCTGCGGCCCTTAACAACTATTAGTGATAATATTTGGCTCTACAGGGGATGCATGCTCCCTGCAAGCTGTCAAGAACGTGTAGTTCCAATGCCTTAGATGTTGGGTTATGGAGTCATGCTCAAAATATTCAAAGAAGAAAATAGGGAAATATGTACATTGCTTTACTAAAACGAAAAAAAACACATGGCCTCTAGAAGGAGCTTATTTATGTACAATCTTAAACTAAGTGAAAATTTTACAAAATGTTAGGTGAAATCAAACTTCCACCATAGCCATTCAAGTAACTGTCTAGCTAGAAGGCCCTTGGCTGTATCAGTGATTGATAACATATGATGCAACAGCGATAGTAGAATGGTTACATCCTTCAGATTTCCTCTGAATGTTGAAAATGAGATGAAGTTGAGAGGCTTCAAAACATGGGGGAAATGCAACTCCATTTACTCCCTGGATGGCTCGTAGAATAGGTGACAGAAAGCATGTTATGTCTGGCAGTTTCTCACACATGGTTGGATATCTATGGCAAGCTCAGGTGAATAAGAGGTTGATTCAGGCTGACTAATTTCAGACGATGGTTGCTCACTTATAGGCTCTGAGGAGACTATAAACTACATCTTTGGCTCCTCCTCTTCTTCTCCATGGCTCTCCCAAGGATCGAATTCATAATCATCATAAATAGGGACCATGGGAAAGCTCTGCTTTTTTTCATGTCGATCAATGTCTTCATAGTGATAAAATGTAGGATAAGAATGTTGCTCATAATCACTATAATATTCATCAAAAAGGGGTTTCCCTTCATATCTATGATCCACCTCCAAAACGGTGATCCCATCGAGAATATAACTGTTAAAAATATCCATTTCAGGGATAGCAGTAACTGCTGCTTCTGGTTGTTCATAGATATGATTTTTCTCTTTAATCCTAGGTAAAACTATATCATGTGAAACCTCTTGAAGGAAAAGAGAAGAATCCTCCTCCACAACCATCTCTTCTTCATCATAAGCAGGGCTTCCAAGAACATTTGCTTCAACCCCATATCCATGAGAGCTATCTACTGTAGACAACATCTTCTCTATAAACTCAGAATTTTCACAAGAGGCATGTTGATCTTTATGAACATCTAAAAGAACAGATGTATCTGAAATGATGTCAGATATCTCTGTGCTAGGGATAAAATAATGAATATCATCCAACACCTCTATATTTTCATAGAAAACTCTTTCTTCTATAGTAAAAGTTTCATCACAAACATGGCTTTCAGTACCAGTAGAGGCTTCATGAAACAAAGAGAATTCATCACAACAACTTTCATAAATATGCTCAGCTGGAAAATAATCCTTACAAAATGAATTGAAAGATGTATAAAACCTGTCAAAGAATTGATGCTTGCAGTGGGAAGAGATTGGTACCAATCAAGAGCAATCCCTTTTAATGAACACTTGAAAAGTTGAATATGAAAATCTTCATGCACAATATGAAATCGATGAATAAATTCATGAAAGTCCAGCAAATGCTCATCTCGTACTTCCCACTCTTTTCCTCAAAATTTAGGAAGGCTATCTTCCCATTCATCTCTATCAGGCAGTGGATTTGGGAAACCAATTATTTTGAAAAAATCATAGAAGGCATACATCGGAGCTGAAGTCTCTTTCATTTCAAACCAGTGGAGTCGCCAATGGATTCTTTAGGCATGGAGTCACCAGGTGAATTATGTGCAGCTTTGAATGTGTATTCTTTTTGTTCACCATCAAAGACCATATCTGATCATCTTCATTCTCTCAGGGAGCTTCTCAATATGAGAAAGAAGTTGCTAAAAAAATTCTCGAGAAACCTCCTCTGAGTCAGCTTCAGGTGTGCTAGAGGAAGCCACTACTGAACAAATTGAGTGGAAACAGTGGATTCTCCACAATGGAGTTGCCAAGTGCAAGTGAAATATTCAATGGTTATGATATTTGATGCACCTTCAGAATCAGAAACTCTGTTGTCGTTCAATCCCATGGAAAAGTCTTCAATTCATTCCCCGGCAATGGTGCTAGAAATGTTATCACCAGAAGTCACCCCTAGATTGCGGTAGAGGTAAGCCCATTACCCATCAGGGTTTGATGTCACAGGTTGGTTATAAAAAGGGTCAAATGGACACAGTATCGAGTAAATATCATCTTAACTCAAAAAATTGGACTAGCATGCACAAGCAGGTGAGGTCTTGGTTCAACTTCAGTCAGTAGGTTGTAGTAAAGGTGAGTAGGAGGAAGACTTTGGTGAGAAAAATGTAGAGGTCTTCCATGGATATCAGGTCTTCCAGCAGCCCAAAGAAGAAAAACTTAAACACAAGAAATTCTTGAATTTAAATTTCAAAGAAATTGAAAGGAATTATAACAACACTATAATCAATTTTTCATCATAATGCGGTCACAATAATTCAATTGAATCAGTCAATCATGAACTCTTTCAGTATCAGAGGCAAACAAGATGGAGCAAGAAAGATGACTATCATTAAGAAAGAATTCTGAAATATAGATACATAACTAGAAGCCATAGGCTTTACTAAAACTTTACCATACGGGAGCTCTACTCTACCATCGACCTTTACAAAATATAAAAACTAAGTATATATACTCAAATCAACTCCCCCCCCTACATAACCGTGCTATGGTAACTATATTCAAGGATTGGCACCTGCATATTCCTCTGTCAGACCGTGCTTTCACTCTTCTGTCAAACGCGATCTCAGATCGGTATGGGCTTTGTAGGAGAATCCGTTGACAGGAGGACCTTGGGTTGACAGTTTGCCTCCACAGCCATTTTTTCCATGCTTTCCATTTACAGGGTGAAACGAGATTTCAAATACCCCCCCACCATTTCCATTAACTACTTTCATTAGGATTAAGAAGTATCCTGACACCCAGGAATGCTTTAGGTGGTGTCCATGACTTCCTCAAAATGACCTCGGTGCCTCGGGCCATGCTTCCTTCCTTCTGCATTCAACACAAGTTCTCTCAGCCTTTGGCACAGCTCCCCTATATCACTCCAATATTGCATGTGACCTCATGCCATGACCTGGAGCTTTCATCCAAAGGTGTTGTCGAGACTTTGCCTTTCAGGAGTATTCATACTCCTAAATTCATATTTCTCGATGCGCGAAACCACGAAATTGTCGATCAGGTGCCATGTGCTCCACTAGTTTGAACGGCCCAGATCTATTTTGAAATTTCATGAATCATGACAATTGCTTGTGGCTCATTTCAAAACCCCTGAAGCTCAATTCTATGACATCATTATGCACTGCCACCTGTCCCCACTGGATCAGACAGCTCCCACGAATCCTAGGTTTCGGGAATTCGGCATATCGACAATCGACACTTCATCGCATCATCATTTCGGGACTTGGGGATTATGTGCACTTCTCACTTCAATTATCCCAAAGCTCATTTCCCCAAAGGCTTGGAATGGCTGCCACCTATCCCCTTCAAATATCAATGGATCATACTTACTTTGGAGTTTTGGGACCTTGGACCCTTTTCTCTGGTGTTAAACTTCGAGCAATTTCAAACTCTGAAACCCACGAACCGTCGATCAGAAATTCACATGGAATCTCAGACACTGAAAGCTTTAAACCTACATATTTCTTGATTTGAGACTGGACTGAGTCGCTCGAGTGTTTTGCTTTGCACTCATGGCTATGGCCTGCGGCCCTTGAAAACTATTAGTGATAACAAGTTGCATCTCTGATATATTTTTGTTATACTATTAGATATCTAGGCTATCTCTATACATTTATTTATTATATCTCTGCTCTCATTTCATGCCGAAAATAATTTGGATTAGTTTAGGGTTTTCCCATTTATTCTTTATGGTAAAAATGCCTTTGGAGCCTCATTGTAACTGGTTTCTTGCAAATGAGAATAGTCGACACATCTCTTCTTAGAGATATGCTACCACCATTCTAGCAAGCTCGTGTGCTTTTTCATTTTACAGTCTTTTGTATTTCAGATAGTCAATAATAGAATCTAAGATTTACTGTATTATGTGTTCCTTCTCATATCTCTGTGCAATTCTTTGTTATATCTATGTTATATCTTTGCCTTCATGTTGTTCCTAAAATAATCCATATTAGTGGTACCAAAGCGATCTATTCCTTTTCGTCCCTAATGCATGTCGCTGACGAGGTCAGGGTATAGAGAGTTGGATATCGATCTTGTATCTCTTGAGGACAACCACTCTCGCATGCCCAAGGGACCTTCCATGCAAGAATAAAAGAGGGACGAAGGGACAATAGATCCTTTCAAATTGTTTCTTGAGGAAGCCCTCTCGTGATAGAGGAATGAGATGATGGATAATTTCACCCAGATCCTTCGATGGTTGTCATAAACAATAGAGTAACCTTCAACCAACAATCACTTCGGAGGTGTGATTCCTTTCAAGGTACAAGTTACCTTTGATATTCCTTTATTTGAAGTCCATATATATGTCGACGCTTTGGGAAAATGGTTAAATATTCTAGAGCGTTATTGCTCTATGCACAATTTTTCCAATGTTGAAAAGATCACCTTCGTGATCCTTAAGTCCCTTCCCCATGTCATAGATTGGGGGGAGAATTACTGTGAGAAACATGTTGAGGATGAGTCTGGAATTTTTGGGTCAGGACCCACTTGAGTGAATTTTTTTTATTCCCTTAAGGAACAATATTACCCTGTTGGAAGTTATGATGACTAGTACACGAGATGGACCACATTGTGCCAAGAGAGGGGCCAAATGGTGCCAGAGTTCACAAATACTTTCCATACCTTGCACACCAATATGGGTATCAAAGACTCTGAGTGACATATGGTCCTAAAATACCATGGGGCTATGCATAGGTACATCCAATATGAAACGGATTTTTTTGATATCCTGTCATTGGGAGTCACTTATTGATATGTTGTCAAAATCCAGCAGAAATTCAAGAAACAAAACAAGTGGGAATTCGGGTTTGCAAATACACAACAAAAAAAGTATGGTAAGGGTCTCCCTAACTCCCAAGACAAAGGATGGAGCAAGGATGAACAACCTTGGCATAACCAACCCAAGCCACCAACAAATAAGGGTAATGGGAAGTCGAAGAAAGACATTGGAAAATGGTGTGAGTTCCAAAAAATATTTTGGCACAATACTGATGAATGTCACTCCAAATAGTCATTGTTGGATGAGACAAAATCCACAGGGTTAGATGTTGACTCATAATTTGATTCATATCCAGAAAAGGGAAGATAGATCATTGATGCAGAACCTAGTGTCACCATCACTACCACAAAAATCCAACCAGAGGAGCCTGAAGAAAGGGGGCATATTGTCCACTCATAGATGTGGGTGAAGGGAACCCCAATCCATTTCGTTGTTGAAAATGATATCCACAATAACTTGATATCAAAATAGATTGTTAAGAGGTTGAACTTGAAAATGACGCAACATCCTCAGCCATACACCATTAGTTGGCTCAGCTAGGGACGAGACATTTGCATCAGCCTAAAATGTCGCATGCACTATGACATCAATCCCTTCAAAGATGAGGTATTGTGTGATGTTTCTCTACTTGAAGTTTGTGAATTTTTTATAGGACAACCATATATGTGGAAGTTTCATGTTTTGTATGAATATATGCCCCATAGTGTCATTATTACTTTTGGAGATCAACTCTACAAGGTACCAGAGGCAATCCCAAATACTGCAGTCTCTTTGATCTCTGTGAAGTAGTGCAGAAAGTTTATTTATCAAAAAGAGATATTTTTCCTATGTATGGTTCGATCGAAAGGTGAATGGAAGGTCAATGAAAATGCAAAAACCTTTGCACGGGGTCTCTTTTCCCAGCAACAACATGTGGATGGAATAGTTGAGGAGTACAAAGAAAAATTTTGCCTTGTCTATTGGGGTTCCTATGCACTGTCATGTAAAGCATTCAATTGATCTGAAACCCAGTGCTCCTCTACCTAATGACCCTGTATACATGCATTCTCTTATGGAGAATGAAGTAATAAAATTCCAAATCCAAGAGATAATTCTGAAGGACCACATTAGACGAAGTTCCTCACCTTACGGGATCCCAATCGTTCTAGTATAGAATAAGGACAGGAAATGGTGACTTTGTATTAATTTCATATCCCTAAATAAGATCACAGTCAAGAACCGGTACCCAATTCCCCATATTGATTATCTTCTCGATCGACTCAATTGATCCAATTTTTTCAGTAAGATTGATCTGAAATCAAGTTACCACTAGGTGTTGATTGAGAAAATTGATGTGTGGAAGACAACCTTCAAGTCCAAAGAAGGCCTCTTTGAGTGTTTGGTCATGCCTTTCGGCTTGACTAATGCCCCGACCAAATTCATGCAGATGATGGATGATATATTACGACCATTCACAAACTCCTTTGTGGTTGTATATTTGGATGACATCCTCATTTTCGACAAAACTTGGGAGGAACATTGGGAACATATTCAACAGGTATTGGGCATCCTGCAACAACACAAGTTATATTCCAATTTGGAGAAGTATTCCTTCGACATGCAAAGAATCCAATATTTGGGATACATCATGGATGAGAAGGGTGTACATGTGGATCCGACCAAGATCCAAGTCATTCGTGATTGGCCAGCCCTGAAAACCATGACTGAGCTCTATAGCTTATTAGGCCTTGCTAACTTCTATCGATAGTTTGTGTTGGGGTTCTCTCATATATCTTGGGCCCTAAGCCAGGTGACCAAGGGTGGAACGAAGGCCAAATATGTGTGGTTTGTGCCCCAAAAGAAAGCATTCGAGGATCTAAAATATTGCCTCTGCTCGGCACCAATGCTCATTCTTTTGTACCTACAAAAACCATTTGAGATTAATATAGATGCTTCAGATTATGCTATCGATGCACTCCTCACTCAACATGGGCATACGGTAGCCTATCATAGTGAAAACATATATGATGTTGTTCGAAGATACTCCACCTATGAAAAAGAGATCTACTCCATTGTGTAGGCATGTCGACAGTGGAAGAATTACATTATGGTGAATGAAATGATCATCCACACTGATCATAGGCCTCTGCAATTCATGTAGACACAAGGAAAGTTACAAAATTATGGACATCAAAAGTGGTCCATGTACCTACAACAATTCCACTCAAATATCATGTAAAAGAAGGGTAGCACCAACCATGTCGTAGATTGCCTCAATCAACCCCCGGTGGTAGCACTAACCACAATTCTTAACTCCTATGGACATAAAACATCTCGATGGCCACAATTATACAATAATGACTCTTAATTTCCTACTGCTTATCATACATTGAGTGCAGGAAAAACAACTCCCAACTTTCATCTCCAGTATTGATTATTATTTCATATGAGCCATCTTTGTGTTCCTTAAAGCGAACATGCAAAGCTAATCTAGGAATCCCATTACATTCGGGAAGCAGTAAATTTTGGTGTAGAAAAGATAGTGTCAGGACTATTGAAGCATTTTTATTGACCGAATCTTCAACAAGATGTTTGCAAGTACATCAGATCATACACCATCTGCACCATTTCCAATCCCGCCATCAAGAAACATGGGCTATACACCCTTCTTCCTACTCTGGATAGGCCTTGGGATTCCATCTCCATGGACTACATGTTTGGTTTTCCTTCAACCAATAATGGGAATGACTGTGTCTTCATGGTCGTTGATTGAGTCTCTAAGATGGAAATTTTAGCACCCTACAAGAAGAGCATCACAACCGAGGCCATCAACAAGATTTTCTCCACACATGTTTGGGTTCATTTTTGGCTACCACAAACTATTATCTCTGATAGATATAGTAGGTTACTGAGCACCTTTTGGTCCAACCTATGGTCGATGATGGACACCAAGATGACCAAATCGAATGCCTTCCACTCATAGACTGATGAACAAACATAGGTAATCAATGGGATGATTGTCCATATCCTACAAATGTATAATTCCAAACACCTATGCACATAGGATTAAATCATTCTTTATGTTCAACATATATACAACATATCCCTCCACAAAACTATTGGCCACAACCCTTTTTAGGTGTGCTTGGGGTTCCAACCATTGGCCCCCATTTATGTAGCTCTACCCATTGCAACCACACAAGAAGAGTCCTCCCATGCTCAAACATAGGTTGATCGAGAAACCAAATTTGTTGAGCACATACAACACATCCAACAACAATTTCATGTTATTTTTCATAAATCCAATGCCAAGTACAAGCAACGACACGATCAACATTAGATCTCCCACAAAATTCAAGTGGGAGATAAGTTATGGTTTCATTTGCAGAAAGAGTGCCTCATAGGACCCCATCAGAAGTTGTGCCCACTTTGATGCAGGCCTTACATAATCACCAAGGTTGTGGGTGAGAATGATTTTGAATTAAGTATTCCTCCTTTCCTTGGCTTACACCCAATATTTAATGTGGAACTGCTCCGACCATATTTTCCTCCTCTCCTGGACACTTCAGATGCAGCCAAGTAGTTGGTTTCTACAAAAATCAATCCTTCCTACATTGAATAGGAGATAGTTTATTGGATAATGGACACCAAGACAAAGGATACACACCAACAGACTATCAAACTCTATCAAGTTGTCAAAGCAGGGCAGTTTCTTCATCAGGGAAAGTGGCTCACCGGGAGTCAGGTTCAACATAAGTTTTCTCATCTGATGTAGGAACTTGACACAATGGATACCATTTCTTCC
>JASDQU010244229.1:0-12106 GCA_032191745.1 Picea mariana
AGGTTGAAGAAATAGCTACACAGACAGTTGATGAGAAGTGGACCAGGATGCCAGAAAGAAGGAATGATTACAAAAGAGATGAATATCCAAGAAGAGATCCTACCTTCAGGAATCAAAGAAGCTTCAATCAGTATGAAGGAAACTACATAAAAATAGATCATGAACCCATATGGACTACATCACAAAGAAGCCCACTTACTCCAAGGTATCAAAATTTCTTTCTTGGTCATTGTTATACTTGCAAAATTTTTGGACATAAGGCAATTAATTGTAGAATCAATGAAAGGAACATATACGTAAGAAACATGAATGGTGTAAATAGAAGATATGGAAATAATCATGGATTTTTCAACATAAGTTATAATTCATTTTCCCCATTGATGGACAAAAATATTTCATGCTACAAATGTAATTATCTTGGTCACAAAGCACGAGATTGCAGATATATGAATGAAGATGTCCCTATGTCAACCACAGTATGGAGAAGGAAAGAGATTCCAAACAATGAAGATTGTCGAATAACATTGACCGCTGAAGAATGTAAAGAAGAAGATGAATGGTACATAGACAGTGGATGTTCTTTACACATGACCGAGGATCAAGAAAAATTCATCAACTTGAAGAGAAAGGGTGGCAATTGTTGGAGCCGCCCTTGTTTTATTTTTACCTTGCACGATGTTCAATTTTTGATTTTTGAAATCTAAAGTTGATTTTCTTTTTCCTTCCGAGATCTTAAAACTCTGAAATCTTGTATCCTGGATAGCAATGCTTTTTCCACTTTCAAAACAGATCCATTTCCACAAGTATGTTCGCACTTTTTGTTTTATTTTGGGATATCGCAAGTCAGATACTTTAATCTTTGAGTTCACAAGTCCCGAGTCGCGAAACTGCGAACTCGTTTTTAATTTTCGCCCAAGACATTAACTAGGGTAAAATTTTTAACTCATGAGTAGACGTGTCAGGAGTTCGCGCCTCGGCGTTCGTCAAACCCAAGTTTTTGTTTTACAGCCCCGAGAGCCGAGGACATGAGGTACTTTTGGGATAACCCTGGTAAAAGACTAACCATGGTTTAAATTTGTTCTTGGCGCTTCGCCACTCGACACTTTCTTTCATAAAAGTTAAGGCGTCTAAAACCCTGACTCACGAGGTTGCGACGTAATTATAGCAAGATTAATCAGTAGCCTAATCTAAGATTTTCTTCCCATAATTTGAGCCTTAATTATCGCCATATCACAGTTTCGCGACTCGGCATACCATTCTCCCAAAATTTGTCTTCGAAATCCCGAGTCGCGATATGGCGAATAAATTAATTATATAATTAATGATGCTCCAAATCATGATTACTGTTAATTAAACTAAAATCGGTACTCGCAGTCTCGCGAGTTGAAAACTCGAAATGTTTAAAGAAAATCCACGATGCAGCGAACAACGAGAAAGTTATGAACGTTATTAAGTTTTGAAAATTTAAAATAAAACAAGATATGTCTCATGAATCGAGGTTTGCACATTTCACGAGATAGCTACTTGCTCTCCATACCCCGCCTTCCTGTCAAACCGCCAAACATTGATGACATTAATGAAAAATTAGGGCGAATCCACAAATAAATAAGAGCGGATTTTATGCAATAAATTTGTTTCTAATTGCGATTTGACAGACTTATTTCGAAGAGTACAGAATTTTCAAATATATACAGGAGTCTCATTTTATTATATTGAAAACATTTTTCATAAGCACGCAGAGCTCGTCATTTTCCGAGTGAACTAATTTCTGTATGTATACACAGGTCTATCGCAGAAGAGCGAAAACACAAGCTTCAGCTATGGCTCCACGGAAAGATGCAAAGGCGAATGTCGAGATTGCAGCATAGGGCTCAGACAATGTTGCTGATACTTCACCCCGGAGTGGCAGCTCAGTCCCTAGCTGGTCGTTTGTTTCAGATATTCTGCAATCTGAGTTGGTAAATTATTCAGACTTCGACGACAATGATAGCGAAAAGGACAACCTGAACACTAAATACAAGATAGTTGTTCAATCTGGAATGCACCGGGTTGCAACCAGACTACGGTTTCTCCCATATTATGACATGATCTGATGGGTGTTGGATCACATAGACCTGCCCACCAGAACTATCATAAATGACCAATGGGCCACGGTCGGGACTTTTAGACCAGAGCATATCCAAACCATGTATAAGCTCCCAACAACATATGAATACACATATGATGCTGAATTCCTGGAGGGATTCAAAGAAAAGGAGTGCACTCAATATGAAAAAACCATGCTCGGTTTGATAAAAGATTGGGTTTCGTGCTCCGTGAAATTCAGAGAAAATGACCAGGGCGTTTATTCAATCGCTTCGCTGGAGCCACAGTATATGTATGTGGCAATGATGACATGCTGACTATTTGGAAAGGAGGATACAACACATTTCTACATTGCGTGGGTACCTCTCATATTTCAGGTAGCAGAAGGTTGCTCATTTAATTGGGCAAAGATACTCTCGGACAGTTTGTTCAACCGGGTCATAGAGTATCGATAGCAAAAGGCAAGTGGGAGACCATCCTCTTTTTTCATGTCCGCATACATTATGGACGTGGTATGTTCTATGACACCATTCCCTTTGATGAACTGGGCTTGGAATCCACTCCAAGAAAATCCTGTGCATGAGTATCATGACAAACTGTGGGAGAATAAAGCGGACAAATTCATTTACGAAATTTTCAACTGGGTGATGGTGCCCTTGCACATCGCCATTTTTGGTCGTTCGCCACCTCACATCTCAGACAACATTGCTGCAAATCTGAGTGGTATAGCGGACTGGTACGTAGAAGCAGAGTTTTCCTATTTCAGAGTGTTCAGAGCTGCTGTTCCCCCACTTGCACTACCACTGTTCATCCCCGACAAGCTGGCTTGTCGCGAGATCGCCATACAAACAGTGATTGGCGGAGTGAGTAAGGAACTCAAAGCATCATCGAAGAAGGTATGGCCGTTTTTCCCCGTTTGACCAAATTCTTATTCTTTATTAGATTTTGGGCATGCCAAAGCCGAGGCTGCAGCCCTAGAAGACCTGAGTTTGGTCTCCATTGAATATAAAAAACATGATCCTCAGAAAATTGTAAGCAACCATTTAGCTAATTATGGGCTGAAGAGGTTTGAACATGAGTCTTCACCCCTGAATGACATTTTTCGAGGGGTGAGGTCTTATGGGGAAGTGCTAGTTCGGATTCGATCTTTAGCACTCGAAGACATGGCATCTGTATTAAAATTCCAAGAACATAGACGAAGAAGCCTTCCCGCTGTGTTGGGAGGTTTGGGTATTTCCGAGGAAAAAAAAAGGATGCTGAAGGTTTTAAGGACCAAATTTCTAACCTCGGAAAACACCAGGAAGGGGAGAAAGTGAAGAATCCCGAAGCAGAAGAGGAGACTACGCATCCACCCAGGGAACAGAGTTCAGAGGCGAAAGTAAAAACTCCATGCCCACCAGGCGAACAAAAGATGGGGACTGAAACAGAGGATCTAGGTACGCCAAAAGAGCATAACCCTGTCAATACTCCAAAAGAGTCAGTAAAACAAATAGGAAAGCCCATCACCTCGGTCACACCCTTGCAGTCGGCACAGGGAAATGTCAGCGAGGGATGAATATTTGATGAAGAACTAAGGCCTATTAGAGCAGAAGAACTTCCCCCAAACAAGTTCTTCTTTGACAAAAAGAGAAAATCAGTGGTGAAAAGGGAGTTCTACCAGGACAAAGGATCAACTGCTAAAAAATTCAAAGTTATGACCGATGGAAAAAACAAAAAGAATGAGGAATTCACCAGGGAAATCGCAGGAACACTAGGAGTGTATGCATCGGCGAATCAATTCTCGATCGGGATGTTAAAAAATCATCTCAAAAGAAAGAATTTCCTGATTAAGACTCTTGAAGCCAGAGTAGCTTCAACCACAGAAAGCACTAAAAGTCAGGTGAGTGGGGAAATAGAACTGGCCCGACTAGCTGATAAAAAGGAAATAGAAGTGCTCAAAGTCAAGTTGGAACAAGTGCATTCAATGATCCGAGACGTTCGGGTGCAGGCTGGTCAGCAGAGGACTATGATTGTAGAGCTGCAGGCTCAGGTGGAGATCGCTGAAAGTAAGGTGATCGATGTCGAGGGGTTTAAATCCCGAGCAACCCAGATTCGAAGCAAGATCTCTTCTGTACAGAAGAGTTTGCTTTCCAAAGTAGGAACGATCCGAGAGGATTGTCTATTGATGCATCGAATTTTCGAGAACTTGAATGTCAGAGAAAGGAATGCAGAATTAGCTCGGGTCACCTTTCAGAAGGCGGTGATAGCCACAAACAACAGATTTTCGGCATTTCCTCCCAGACTTACCATCTCAGAACAAACTAGAGGTAACATTCTGTTGAAGGATTGGGAGCATAATATTGACCTAAGCAAGGAACAGGCCCAAAAAGTAACCAATTCATTAGAAGAAGCATTCAATGCTATATATGGTGAGCTATTGGGTATAGACAGTGGAGGTGATGCAGAAACATTAATACAAATGAATATAGAACAGATCTCACTTGATCTGAAAGAAAAGGATGAGAGAGATTCGACTGACATCTCTCAAATGAATACGGTGGACATGGCTCGAGTTGACAAACACTTGGTTCAGCCCAGCGTGCAACTAAGTGCTCTTGATATAATTGATGCAAAAATGGGGGACAAGATACAACATTTGGCCCGAGAATGTTATTTCGCTGAGGCCAGCTGTCAAGATGAACCTTCACAGCTAGTATCTCAACTCGTGGAAAGGTGTATCGCCTGCACCGAGGTCGTGCAAAGACAAGCACCTAGCACCAATTGAAAATAGAGTAGGATAAAGGGAGCAGTTTCCCTCCTATCGGTTGTAACCGATTTTGTGAAACCGT
Source organism: Picea mariana (assembly GCA_032191745.1). Lineage (NCBI taxonomy): Eukaryota > Viridiplantae > Streptophyta > Pinopsida > Pinales > Pinaceae > Picea > Picea mariana. The sequence continues at coordinate 4,914 of JASDQU010244229.1, forward strand.
TAAGAGTCTAACTGATCTTTAAAATTGTATAAATATAGCAGAGAAAGACATAGAAAAGCTGGACCTTTTTGGTATAGATTGTAATAGAGTTTTTTGCATTTGAGAAGTCCATATAAGCAAATCTGGAGATTCTCGATTCTGTCATGACTGTGTTACAAGTTTGTTTCTTTATGTTTCATGTTTCATTTCATTCCACTTTTCATAATTGATGTATATCGTTATACTTTAGTATGACCACTACTATAGTGAAGGGATTTCATCTTTCTGTAATTGGTTATTGTCTTTCCTCTGCACCAGCTATCAGCGGGTGTAAGACAGATTTTCATTTACAGAATTATATATTGATTTACACTATGTCAATTATTTCTATACTAATTTCTTCTTTTGTTTATGTGTGAGTTTTCTCTTTGACAGGAACCTTGCATTATCTACAGCTAAATGTTTTTCTCTCACCCCACATATTTTTATTAAAAATAATACAGTTACGGGAAAGAGCCTTCAATTTGCACTCCTATTTTATTCTTAAAGTAAAAATTTCTCTTTGTTTCGACCAAATTGAAACAACGTTGAAATCTCTCTTTAAATCATTTCTTACTGGTATTGTTCCTCAATGACTGTCCCTGCAGCAACTCAACTTAATATTGAACCTGGATTATCTAATCAAACACATATTTCTTTAAATATTTTTGACACAATCCTTAAAACTGCTAACACTCGGGAGGAACTTGAACGTTCATGGGCAGCCATTGAACAAGATATTACTACTCAGTAACAGTTAGAAGCTAGACAACGAGAACATAGAAATATTCCCTAGTTTCCTATACCGAAGGTTAGTGTAATCCTCTTATCAATCTTTAACATAATTTCGGATGCCTCGACACTGTACTTTAAAGCCTTAGGTACAGACTCAGGAACAACATCTTTCTGGCGCCGTTGCTGGGGAGTGAAGTTACGAAATCTTTTCCCTGGGAAAATGAAAAATTATTTCATTAATAGTGTTACTCTTTGATAGTGAACATAGAGTGCACACAGTTTTAAGGTTTTTTTAAATCTTTCACTTGGGGACTCCACGAAAACATAAACTGACATCTGGTAGAAAGAGTACCAGACAGAACCTGGATGGCAAGCTGATTACGCCTGTTAATGATCCTGAAATTTTTTTAAGAGCGAGAGGCTTGTTTGAGCCAACCGCTACAGTTTATAAGCCTAAAACACACCTTTAAAGACTAAATGACATTCCAAACCTTCTACTTCATGCAGTCCTCCGTTTGATACCAAAGATCCAAAGAAAAACTGCTCTGATTTTAGGAGTGAGATTCATCAGACTTTCCCATATATAAGCAAGGGAAAGGGTCCTTTAGAAAGATCGTTGTCATTTGACATACCAGCTTTTCTTCGACAGAACTTCCCAGTCTCGCCTGATTCCAAAAAGTCTGTTACACACTCATTTTCTACACCAAGTCGATGGCAGGCGTTGGAGGAGGTGGTGGAGGCACTCCTGGAGGAGGAGGTGGAGGTCAAGTAAATGTCCCTCCTCCCAGAGTATTCGCAAAGGTAGCAGCGAGATACGCCCCCCTAGTTTTGCCCGTCCCCCTTCATGATTTTCCTGAAAACTACATCAAAAATCTTCCTAAGTTCACTAGGGAGGGAGATCTAACCGCAGCCGAACATATAAATTTCTTTGACCAATTCGCAGACGTCTGTGGTATTGAACACAAGGATGTTTATTCGAGACTTCTTGTCCATACCTTTGAAGGATAGGTCCGAACTTGGTTTCGGAGCCTCCTTGCAACTTCTATTCGGACATATGACGAATTGGAAGATGCTTTCCTTAGACAATGGGGAGAGAGAAAATATCACTTATATTACCTTACTGAGTTTGGGTCCCTAAAGAAAAAGAATTCAGAAACAGTTATGGAATTTATTTTGAGATTTAACAAACTGTATAATAAAATTCCAGCCGCTGTTAAACCTTCCGAACCCTCAGCCAAAGTAACCTTTGCGGGAGCTTTCGAACCTGATTTTGCACTAATTTTGTGAGAAAGAAGAGGAGCCACCCTAAATAGAATGCAAGACGATGCTGTCGAAATAGAATCTAATATGATGGTTTTAGGTAAATTAAAGGCTAAAGTAGAAACAATCAACTGCGAAAATAGACGCTATAGGGAACCAGCAGGTCCTTCGGGGTCAAATAGATACACTGATGACAGAGTAGATGATATGGCCCGAATAATTAAAGAACTGCCTAACAAAATCTCTAGGATGGAGTTGGAACAGGTTAAAGCTGATTCTTCTAATAAAAAATACTTCAGGAGAAACCCAAATCCCCAAAATCAACAGAGACAAATAAAGAATGAAGATAAAAAAATACAAGCTCCACTAAAAAACAAAAATTTTATAGGAGCAAATGACCTCCAAGATTTCGGAGATTCGGAAGATGAAGTCGCGAATTTTGGTGATGAATGTTCACAACCATTTTTGACCAGGGAAGACTATGAGAAATCTTTAAATACCCCACAACCATCTAATGAAGATGAAGAAGGTGATCATACCGACCTCTGCGTATCTCAACCAGAAACATAAATGATAGCGGTTGATTTTCAACCCAAATACAATTTAAGATCTAAAAATAAGACCACCTCAACTGAACAACCTAAAAGAATCCTTCAAAGGGGTCAAGCTCATGAACCTCCTTTGGAAGAGACATTGTTACCTAGCAATAAAATCAAGGTAGCAAAAACTCAAGAGTCTGAGGTGAAAAAAGTTGAAACCCAAACGAAGGAAACTGGATCAGTAGATAAAGTTACATCTTCGACTAAGATCACGAGTGATAAAGCAATCCAGAAAAATAAGTCGGAAAGAAAAATCTCGGAAGTCTTAACCAAAGAAACGGACAAGGTAAATACATCTTTCAGTTTTGAAAATGAATTAAATAAAATTAAGATACCGATTCCTTTGGTAGAATTAGCTAAAAACCTTTCTTATCGAAAGCAAATTGCCAAAGTGATGGGTGTCTATGAGTCAGAAAGTCACTCTGATGTTATCAAACTGGAAGATGACAGACCTAACATCACCTTTGGTCCTCATTTTGAGGGATCAAAAGACAATGTCGCTCTTTTCTATATCACCCTGAATATACATGATCAATTACTGCATAACTGTATGTTAGACTCCGGGGATTCACATAATATTATGCCCAAAATTATAATGGAGAGGCTGGGTCTCCAGTTCACTAGACCTTATGGAAATATATACTCTTTCGATTCGAGAAAGGTTAAATGTATGGGGATGACAAAAGATCTGGTAGTTACCCTGGCTCAGGTCCCGGTCAAGAGTATCCTGATGGATGTGGTTATCGCAGATATTCCCCTGAAATATGGTATGCTGTTATCCAGATCATGGGGAGCCAATTTGGGGGGTTCTCTACAATTGGACATGTCATATGCCACAATCCCTATTTTCGGTGGTTAGTTTACCCGTTTGTACAGAGAAACAAGATTAGCGTATACCGTCAGTGATCCTCAAAACCCAAATAACTTTCCCATTTACGTTGCAGACCAAGATCTGGGGAATTGCATATTGTCATTTGATGATGGTTTAGATGGGGGTCCAGAAGAACTCGATATGAAGTAGGAAGAAATTAGCCCCTTGACGGAAGAGCTGTGCAATAATGGTATTTGGAAAATGTACTTCGATGGCGCTTCGTCTTCTGAAGGAGCTGGTGCTCGGGTACTTTTGGTAGCACCTGAAGGTAAGTTTATTGTTCCTTTCTCATATCGTTTGTAGTGGGACATAGATTACACCAATAATGTATGTGAGTATGAAGCATTAATCTTAGGTTTAGAGGCTGCAAAGAAGTTAAATATAAAAAACTTGGAGGTTTACGGTGACGCTGAATTGATAGTAAGACAAGTAAACCGACAATACCTAGCCAAGCATCCCAGACTAAGAACATACAGAAATTGTGCTTGGGATTTGATGGAGAATTTTTTCTCATCTGTAAAAGTCCATTTTATTCCTCGCGCAGAGAATCTACATGCTGACGCTTTGGCCAAGGCAGCTTCAACCTTTTCTCCTCCCACAACCGTCAAACTAAAATATCACATTGAAATCAGATATAAACCCTCTATACCAGACAATGTCCGACACTGGAAGGTCTTTGAAGATGACGAACAAATTCAGAAATTTCTTATGGCAGTAGGTGAGTTCTCTGAAACTCATCCAGACCAAGAAAATCAAAACGACCCGATGTGGATTATGCAAGAGGGTGAAGATCCTGAAACCTTTCGAGAAAAAATAGCTGATCATCGTATGTTGGTCCTTAAAAACAACCAAATCCCGAAAGGCTTAATTCCTTTAGAAAGACTCTTCAATCAGAATGACATACCTGTAAAATCCACTTTGCAGCCCCAACCAGAAGAAGTGGAGGACTGCGATATAGGAACTGAAAAAGAATCTAGGATAGTAAAGATATCTAAATTCCTCCCTCCCAAGGTAAAAGACCAGTACAGAGACCTACTCAAACAGTATAAAGATGTTTTCGCCTGGTCCTATGACGAGCTTCGAACGTATGATACTTCCATAATTGCGCACAAGATACCTTTGAAGCCCGGGGTCAAGCCTTTTAGGCAAAAGCTCAGGCAATTTAACCCCATTTTGTTGCCCGTCATTGAAAAGGAAGTTAAGAAGCTTTTGGATGCGAAAATAATTGTACCTCTAAGGTACTCAGACTGGGTGGAAAATTTGGTCCCTGTCAGGAAAAAGAATGGAGAAATCAGACTGTGTGTGGATTTCTGAAACTTGAACAGGTCCTCTCTTAAGGATAATTATCCGCTTCCCAAAATGGACCACGTCCTAGAAAGGGTAGTTGGAGCAAATCGAATGTCTATGATAGATGGGTTTTCTGGGTACAACCAAATCGCCATGAACGAGCAAGACAGAGAAAAAACTGCTTTCACCACACCATGGGGTACATTCATGTATGAAAAAATGCCGTTTGGTTTGATGAATGCAGGGGCTACATTCCAGCGCGCTATGGACATCGCTTTCGTAGGAGAAAGAGACAAGTTCGTAGTCATCTACCTTGACGATTTAACGCTTTTCTCTAAAATCGATGAAGAACATTTGATCCATTTAAAACAGACTTTCGAAAAATGCCGCAGGTATGGCCTGTCTTTGAACCCAAAAAAATCACATTTCGCTATGCAGGAAGGTAAGCTCCTGGGGCATATCATATCTAAATATGGGATCGGGATCGATCCTAAGAGGATTGAAGCAATAGAAACTATAAATATTCCTAGAAACGTAAAAGAAATTCAATCTTTCTTAGGTACAATAATTTTTTTACGAAGGATTATACCAAATTTTGCTGAGATTGTCAAATTGATCACAGGAATGCTGAAGAAAGATAGCAGAGTAAATTGGATGACCGAGGCTAAAGCATCATTCGCGCATATTAAAAAAGTCATCAGCGAGGCACCTGTGTTGGCAAGCCCAGATTACTTGAAAGATTTCCTCATCTTCTCATTCACTTCTGAACATACTATCACCGCGATATTACTGCAAAAGGATGATGAAGTCTTCGAACGACTGATCACGTTTTTCAGCAAGAGCCTTAGAGACGCCGAATTAAAGTATGAAATAATGGAAAAATAGGCGTACACAATGGTGAAAGCATTAAAAGAATTTAGAACCTATGTACTGCATTCAAAAATTATCACGTACATGCCAACCAGTGCTGTGAAAGATATATTGGTACATCTAGATAGTGATGGAAAACGAGGGTGCTGGCTCGCTAAAATACAAGAATTTGATCTGGAAGTCAAGCCTACTAAATTGATAAAGGGGCAGGGTCTGGCCAAACTCTTGGCTGAATCAAACCTTCGAGCTCTTGATATCAATTGCCTCCAAGGGGAAGACAGAGACACACATTTACAAGAGCCGGATGACCAGACACATCCAAGCAAGGTTGAAGAAAAATTCATATTGTCAGGCTGGTATAAAGACATAGTTTTCTATTTGTTAAACCTGAAATGTCCAGATGGACTATCACTAGCCAAATGCAGAACTTTAAAACTCCACGCTGTAAAATATTGCATCTCTGAAAATCAACTATACTGGAAGGATCCACTCGGGTTCTTACTAGTCTGTTTAGTTGAGTTGGAAACTCCACGGGTCATAGAAGAATTTCATGAAGGAATCTGTGGAGGACACCATGCATGGACAACCACAGCCTACAAGATCCTGAGGGCTGGATACTATTGGCCGAAACTATTTTCGGACGTCAATGCCAAAGTGTGTGCCTGTTACTCGTGTCAAATATTTGCAGGTAAGCAGAAACTCCCTGCACTGCCACTTGTTCCGGTCAAAGCCGAAGCTCCATTTCAACAATGGGGTCTAGAATTTATAGGGGAAATTAATCCCCATTCCAGTGCTCAACATAAATGGATTCTAACAGCTACAGATTATTTTACTAAGTGGGTGGAAGCCATTCCAACCAAAAGGGCAACAGACTCGGTGGTGATCGACTTCTTGGAAGATAACATCTTGTCAAGATTCGGGTGCCCCCGAAAGATTGTTACCGACAATTCCCAGGCCTTCAAGTCCATGGCTATGATCAGCTTCTGTCAGAAGTACAATATCATTCTCTACCATTCCACTGCTTATTACCCCCAGGGAAACGGGTTGGCTGAATCATCTAACAAGAGCCTGGTAAACATAATAAAAAAAGTACTGGATGAAAACAAAAGGTCCTGGCATGTGCATTTGAAGTACGCGTTGTGGGAGAACTGCATCAGCACTAAAAGGTCTATCGGCATTTCTCTGTTTCAAATGGTCTATGGGACCGAGGCAGTTCTACCTATAAACTTAGCGTTGCTAGTGATGAAATTATGGCAGGATCAGAACGAAGAACCAAATCATGTAACCAGGAGAATTAACCAGCTGATCGAGGTTCAACAACATAGAGTGGAGGTTGATGATAAAATGCAGAAGTACCAGGACGATATGAAAGCATTATTCGACCTCAAGGCAAAGGACAGAGAATTCCTCCCAGGTGACTTAGTGTTAAGATGGGATACGAGAAGAGAAGAAGCCGCAAAGCATGGAAAATTTGATCACCTTTGGTATGGACCATTTAGGGTCTCGGCTCCAGAAGGAAAAATTCCTTTCTTCTGGAAAATATTGATGGAGAA
>JASDQU010244229.1:22838-37735 GCA_032191745.1 Picea mariana
GACCTAATAGAAGCTTCCGCTTCTAGAAGGATCTTCCTCTAGATGCTTCTTTTTAGTATAAATAGGAGTCGAGGGTATGAGAACCCTAGCTTGGATATTATTGTAACAGAGCGCTGCTTGATTGGAGGTTGCCCCCTCGAAGAGGCCTGTGAACATTGCTATCTGATTCAAAGTGTTATTTCTGTTGCTATTTAGTATATCATTTCCATGTATTGTGAAGATTATGCTGGATATTTTACTGTTATTCTGTCATTTGTAGCATTTCGTTTCTGTTCTGCATATTTTATATATCTGGTATCTTGCATTTTTTTTTCCGTAAGTTTAGTCCCTCAGGCCCGAAAAAGGGATAAATTATACCTGAGAGTACTCTTCTAAAGAACGAAATTTATATAGAGTATACCTTTGTTTGTACAGTTGATCGTCAGGACCGAAAAAGGGGTAAACTACCGTCGAACAGACGTGACTTCAAATTTCAGTTTAACGAGCATGAAAGGCCACAAGATTTCTCGACAATCTTTTCATTTTTAGAGGGTCTAAAAAGGGCTTAAAAGGAGACCCGTTATTTTTGGGAGTCCTTAGGATGAGACAAAGAGCGAAGAAGAATCATGCAAATGAGGCTCAAACTCATATTTAGGAAAGACTATACGGACTCCCGAGCCTACAGTGTTTTAAAAACTGCATGGACACCATAATGCAACCAGGACCTACCTAGGGCATCCATGTTCTGGTAAGCTCTACCACCAAGTTGTGACACTTCTAAAGTAGATATGATGGTTCCGCGTCACAACCTGATGGGATTGATTCTATAGCAAAGGAAAAAGACAACGAGATGCAAAAGTTGGGGTAATAACCTAACCTATATGCTAAAGTTGATTCTTGGAAAATTTTTTATGGACCGTCAAAATTTTCTCAAAACTCAAAAAAAGTGTCCCAATACCCGATCAAATCCCTCCCATATAACTTCTGAATCACTCGAAATGATTTTTGGTATAAAGAAATTGATAAGGGAGGCCAAAAAAGTGACAAAAAGAGGCCAAAAAGTCTATAAATAGAAGCTGACAGCTCATTATCACCATTGCTGATTTGAAAATTGACTCTGGAGCATAAAGACCCCCTTTGCTAAAAACAATGATTTTGGGAGCTACAGTGGATGAAACGAACTTTTTCTTGGACCAAGTAAGTACAAACTCCCTTATCTAGCTATTCAATTTTTCAATTTTGTCTTTAAGTTCATTTTTTGGGTGGGCGTCGACCTTAAAAAGGTCGGCCCTAGGTACACGTGGGCTGTCTCTGGATAGGCTGTGTGTACACTCGGATAGAGTAAAGGCTGCCCACGTGTACACATGACTGTCACCTCTACAACTTGTGTGGACCCCCCCTTTGTAGCAAAAAAGAATTAAAGGGAAAGTACTGACCCTCCTGAACCTTGTTGTGTTGACAGGCTGTATGTCTAGTGGAGGGAAAAGGAGCATGAAGCAATCAGTGAGTTGGTTGCGAGAGATCCGAATGTCATGGCTGTGTTGATGCAATGCAGTTTACTGAAGTTCTTTCTGTGTCCATTTATGCACGCACAACCAAGGCTACTGAATGCCTTGATTGACTACTGGCACCCTGATGTAGAGGCCTTTATGCTAGAGGGGAAATCACTGGTGCCCACCACTGAGGATATCTATTTTTTGATTGGTCTCTCAAGGAGAGGGGAATTAGTTAACTTTAGGATGTTTCCTGTAGGACCGAGTAAGATATCAGAACTGATAGCCGAGCACTATGAGGCTAGGACTGATCGTGCGGGCTCCCAGGTACCTATCAGTAATATCACTAACCTATCGCTGTAGGCGATATTATTACTGATTGGGCGGATTACCGACTCAACAACCTTGCATTAGGCGTCTCGTGCACAGATGAACTGTGCTATCCAGTGCTTGAATTCATAGATTTTTTATTGGAGTACCACACTACTCGAGTGCAAGAAGAGGCAATTGACAGATTGTCGATAGTGGACAGAAAGGAATTTCAGGTTCGGGATGATTTTGTGTTCATTTTTCTTTGAGAGAGTTTTGAGCTTTAGCCCTCGGGAAGTAGTACGAGGACATCATGCCTCATTTCCTATAGTGTGTAGATGGGCAGTATTACTACCGCGACAGGGTGGTGGAAGGACCAATGAGTCCTTCGATGATGACTTCTTTGCGTGGTTGTCACGGAAGATCCCTGTGATTAAGGATTACCCATATGTAGGGATAGATTTTTCTAGAGATCCTGAGATACCCGTGCCTCTTGGTGAGGAGTGAGGGGAGATGGGTAAGTCTCCACCTTTGTAGTTTTTTTGTTTGCATATGTAATTTTTTTTATGTCATTTTTGTTATATATATCATTTTTTGTATGCCAAAGTATTTGACGGGCATACGTTTGTTGCATGTAGATGTGGGACCCGTGTGACCTGCCAATTATGCATGGAACATGCGTCTTCCTTGGCCAGAAGCCATAGCTGCTGTCGCCGGGGGAGCAACAATAGTAGGGAACCTCCCAATTGGGGAGGTTGAGAGGGTCCTTAGACGAGTTGAGCAGAACTTCACTGCACTCACTTGCACAGTTCCGATAGCAGAGATAGAGGACCTGCCGCCATCCATGTAGCCTCATGTAGTGGGGTCACCTCGGATGTGGGTCCGATTGTTTAGGTGTTTAGCCCATGCTGTTGACTATTATAACAGAGCCCATAGGCCCTGAACCTATTTAGACTTTTTATGTGCCACGAGCACTAGTTGTATATATTTTTTGAGGGCATAAGCCCTGTGACTCGTTATTAGTCCCATTTTTTAGGTGCTTGCGTCCATATATGTACTCTGGTTATTTTATGATTTTATATATGGTTTTTTGATCTTTTGTGTCTTATGGATCACATGTGTAAAAATGTATTTACATGCTTATGTCAATGTTCTTTCATATGTGTGCAAGATGCCAATCTAAAATTTGATTAGCTAGAGTATCTGTAATTTGGTTTAATCTCCTAGGAACATGAAAATATGTAATATAATCAAAGTTTCGTTCTAAGAGACATACCCTAAGGAATCGTCGGTGTAAATTTTGATCATGAACCCGGTATACTCTGTTTATCTATGACACAACCAGTTAAGCATCAAGATAGACCCGAAGATGAGAGATACCCAATGACAAGGCATCACAAAGCAACTCAATAACTGCACTATACTCGACGACATTATTTGTGGTGTCACCTAAGCATATACCTCTAGAAGATAACAACTGGCCCTGAGGTGTAAAGATTACCCAAGCTCTGGAGGCAGGCCTCCGAGTGTGATGACTAGAACCATCTGCATACCCAATGAACACCTTAGAATCACTTGACATCTACCATATTGACGAAAGATAACATCAATGACACGTCCATAACACTTACAAGAAACTAAAAAGTAATAGTAAAAAGACTATACATATGTTACAAAAAGCTACCCACAGTGACCTGCCTATGAGTAATACTTCTTGAGGTAGAGCCCATTTCTAGGCTCCGCCAAAGCATTCCCTTCAAAATCAACCAGACAATAAGTGCCCTTTTTTAATACCTCTTTTATGATGAAGGGTCCGAACCACATGGGTTTGAATTTTCCTGCCCCTAGGGGGTCCTTATCTTGGTCATAGACCAGGACAAGGTTGCCTTCAGAGAAAATCCGAGGATGAACAGACCTATCATACTGACACTTGACCTTATGTTTGTGAACCTTGTTGGCTAGGGCCACATCATGACGCTGCTCATTGAGGTGCTCAAGGTGTACTAACCGTTCTTCAAGTGGAGAAGTGTCTGGCAACAATTGTACTGCCAATTTTAGAGATGGGATCTGACATTCGATGGGCAAGACTACCTCCAACCCATAAATGAGTTGAAAAGGTGAGAAACTGGTTGTAGTCTTAACAGATGTTCGGTAAGCCCACAATGACGAGTATAACATAAAATGCCAATTTGACTTGGTCGAGTTGATAGTTTGTTGTAGAATAGTCTTAAGAGTTTTGTTTATAGCCTCTACCTACCCATTGGCTTGGGGGTAGTAAGGTGATGAATGCTCTTGCCATAACCTAAGATTTGATGTTAATTCGGTCATCATTTGATTCTGAAAGTGACTACCATGGTCAGTGACAATCTCTCTCGGGACACCGAACCTTGCTATGATCTGATTGAATAAGAAGAGAGCTGCAGTCTCTCCATCATATTTAAATGTTAGCATAGCTTTGACCCACTTAGTGAAGTAGTCGACAGCTACGATGATATAGCGATGCCCCCTTGCTGACGGGGGGTTGAAAGTAGTGTAATCAATCCCCCACTTAGTGAAGGGACCAACTATGATGACAGGAAACATAGGAGCAGGATGCGCCCTCATCTTCCGAGAGAAGACTTGGCACGGATGGCACTTCTTGACCGATTCTACACAATATTTGATAAGTGTCGTCCATAAGTAACCTGCTCGTAAAATATTTTGGGTTGTTTCCAGCCCAGAAAAATGACCACCACAAGCTCCGGTATGGAAATCGTTGAGCACGATGAATCCCTCCTCATGTGTGAGACATCAACGTCAGACACAGTCTACACCTCTTCGATACAATGTATCATTGAGTATGAGATAATTCTTAGCTTGATGGTGTATACGCCAATGCTCATCACGAGAAGTAGAGGTGGGGAATTTCAAAGTCTGGAGATAGATAAGTATATCTCCGTACCAGGGATCTGAAGATGTGATCAAAAACATATCTCCCCGGATAGGCAATTCTTCAGGCACAACGTCACCTGACTCAACTGGAAGCTCCGAAATAAGCTCTGTGAAGACCAATGACTTTTTGGACTTTGCTGAAACGAAGTCTAATTCAAATTCCTAGAGGATGACTATCCATCTACTGAATCTTCCACCTATAACCCGTCATGTCAACATGTACTGTAATGGATTCACGACAGTAATGACGGTGGTATTGAGAAACAAAACATAATGACAGAACCATTGAACAGCATGAACTGCTACCAATGCAAGTTTTTCGATATGAGAATAATTAAGTTTCGATCGTACGAGCCCTTGGCTCAGGTAATAGATCATGTATTCTGAGAACAAATCATCTTCTTGAACTAAAACCATGCCAATAGTTGACTCTGCGGCAACCAGATATAATAAGAAATCTTTGTTATAGTTAGGTGGCCGTAGCAGATGCACAGATGTGAGGGCATGTTTTAATGTGTCAAAAGAGCACTGAGTGGCTTCATCCCAGTAAAAAGGAACATCTTTCTTTAGTAGGCGCATAAAGCCCTTGTTAATTTCAGTATAGTTGGCGATGAAGCATTGTAAGAAGTTCGCCTTGCCTTGTAGACTTTGAAGTTGTAGGATTGTGCGTAGGGGGGGAAAATGGATTATTGCCTCCACCTTGAGAGGATTGACCATGATCCCTATTGTTGATACAATGAAACCTAGCAAACGTCCTGACATTATGCAGAAGATGCACTTGTTTGGATTCAAGCGAATCCTAAAGTAGCGACAACGTTCGAAGATCAGTCTAAGGTGTGTAGGATGATCCGTTCTCTTGCGAGATCATGATGCTAAATCATCTAGATAGGCCTCAACTATATGCTTGAGATCATGGAAAGAAAAAGACATGGCTCGCTGGAAGGTGGCTCCAGCATTTTTAAAACCAAAAGGCATCTTATGATATGTGAATGTACCACACGGACAAATGAATGTCGTTTTGTGTTGGTCTTCGGGTTTGATTTGGATTTGATTATATCCCGAAAAACCATATGTTGTAACAGATATCAAAATTGACTATAATGCCCAAGATTTTAAAGGCTTTCAAGGAGGCCATGACTGCTTAGGTACAGAAGGTGTGCTTCGCGTGAGCCTGGGCTGCTTTATATTTTATTTCACCATGTTTCTTACAATAGTTGGATCTACGAAGTTGCATGAATCTCGTGACTCTTGGCATTCAGGATGGTGTTCCATATGGCTATGGATTTTTCCATTTTGTTTTCTCTATGGGAGCCATGTACTTTGGTATGCTATTGATCGGATGGAACTTGGACCAAAACTATGCAAAAGTGGAGCATAGATGTTGGCTGGGATAGTACATGGGTGAAAATTGTGAACGAATGGCTTGCTGCAAGGCTATACATTTGGACATTGATTGCTCCCCTCGTATGGAAGAACAAAACTAACGGTGAATCAACATCGAATGCCTAAATCTGATGGTCTTATATTCAATTTCTTTATGAAGGCTTGGCATGCACTTTGCAAGTCTATTATTCTTCAATATTTACTATTTCCTTGCACCATATGTGGCCCTCATAAGGTTGGTTTCCAAAAGAGAGAATATATTGCAAAATTTTAAAGAAAATCTAAGTTGTGTATCCTCCGACTGGAAAAATGGGTAAATTCCATGCCTGAATAGAGTCATTTTGAAGATTGCAATCACAATAAATACCAATATGCAATGGACAAGGACCCCATTGGGATGTTCGTTAGTACCTTAAGAGTTTTATTGGGTGTCATATGAAAACTTACATTTTCTGAATAAAATCTCTTTCTGATCAAAGTAAAGAGCCTCCTGTTCCTCAGACACAGGTGACTGGTAATCTCAGTCATATTTTTGTTCATGCAGACAAATCTGCTGGTGACCTGCCTAGTGTCATTAACGCATAAAATGCAAACTGATAGGTTAGAAAGATTCCCTTGAGAGGACTGACAATGCTGTCAAGAGCCATTTTAATGCATTTCTCTCAACCGACAATCCAAAGCTTTTAGCCTTGACTCAGCAAGAAGAATCATTTATCACTGATGGTCGCTATCTTGGAGAAACATTGGACCGTAATGGACTCCATCCTGGCCGTTTCTATGTAACCTATAGTGGGCGAGTTATCATGGCAAGTGAAGTGGCATCCAGATCAAAGTGCTGTTTCAGTGAATGAGTTCTTTGCATCTAGATGGAAAAAGCCAAATGACAACGTTGGCATCAAGTTAATGACATATCGCGGGATTTTTTCTGATAGCTACTGGTACTGGCTTTCTATTGGAGCCCTGGTGGGATTAATATTTTATTTAACTTCCTCTACATGCTGGCATTGCATTATCTAGATCCTCTAGGAAAGCCTCAGGCATTAATTTATGAAGACAATTTGAAACAAAAGATAGCAGCTCAAAACGACGTTGTCCAAAGAAACAATCAAAATGAAATGTAGACGATGGGAGGAGAAAKCCATGAAGAGATTCAAGCTTCTGACTCTGCCGAGGCAACTTCACAACGAGGATGAAACAACACTGCTTCAAGTTCTACACGTGTATCTGAAAAGAAAGGAATGGTTTTACCTTTTCAACCTTTGGCGATGGCGTTTGACAATGTCAATTATTATGTAGACATGCCATCGGAAATGAGGCAACAAGGAGTTGAAGAAAATAGACTCCATTTATTGCCTGGAGTGAATGGTCTATCCACAGAAAAAAGAAAGATAGACAAACCAACATCTGGACTGGATGCAAGGGCTACAACTATTATTATGAGAACGGTGCGAAACACTGTTGATACTGGACGAACTGTGGTTTGCACCATTCATCAGCCCAACATTGATATATTCGAGGCCTTCAATGAGATCGTGTTGATGAAACGAGGAAGACAGATTTTGCGATAAAAAAAGGAAAGCCTATATTTCTAAAGTCTGCATTTAAAAAGAAGCAATATTTTTTAGTTTGGCTTGGGTAGGCATGGTCATTCCATTGCTTGCAGATGAGGCGATAATTATACACGAAATCTAGCGAGCACCCATATCTCCTCCACTCTGTCTCACATATGTAACAAGCTCTGGCAACAACTATGGTGACATAGACTATCATCTCTACCTCTATGGCATATCCTCTAACATAATCAAATGGCCACCATATATTTTAGTCCAAGTTCAAGGGGTCTGTGGTTCGAATCTGGCAAAGGGTATTTTCCTTTGCACCTGCAGCCCGGGCATTGAATGTTGTTGCAAAGACCAAGAAGGCCACCGTCATGCTCAAGGGGAATTCGTAGGTGGAGGGCGTCTTCAATATCTTGCAGGAAGACGATGAGCCCACAAAATTTAAGGTATGTGTGACAAGAATGAGAGAATATTCAATCCTTCTCTCAGTTCTGCACCCTCCAATTCCTTCGCATTATCGCCTCCTTTGGTGCAGAAAGGAATTTCATCAATTTATGTAGCTAGTTTTCTCACATAATAGGCTGGAGTCGATCAATGGAGGTTCTATCGAGGGAGGTTCCCATCATGAGTTTCAGCATCGAGCTTCTGACTGCAGTTATAAAGCTGGACAAAGATGCAATATTAAACAGTGTCAGCCGGGAAGTGAGAGTAGTGATGTTGTTTGAATGCAGGGATTCTTTTGTCAACACAGAGTTCTGGTATGCGGAGAGAGGGATCACCGAATCTGATAAAAATGTATACAGCAGTAATAACAATAATCCTAGATAGAAGGAAAAATGGTGGCTTCCTGCTCCCAGAGTTTCCAAGGGTGGACTGACAGGGGACACAAAGAAGAAATTGCAGCATCAGAAAGATTTTGTCAAGTATATCGCCCAGGTTATGCACGCCTAGCCAAAAACATTTACTAGCTACCCTACGTTAGTAATGGTTCAAGTAGCCTACAGAGCATCTGGCAGACGCATCCGACAGTGGCAGATTCCATGAAGATGAAGTGTTTCATATTTCTTTTAGATTATTTTTTGTAAACACAGAGATATGAGTTATGTAATGTATTGTGGGTGAGGGTAGCTAAATAGGTGTTGATGTAACAGAAAAAAAGATGGGGGGGTGCATGAGTGCAGTGCTGGGGGGAAAACCTCTTTCAAAGAGGGGTTCATTTGTAATGACTGAGTTATTTTGTAAACCAGATTGGAGTAATAAACATGATTTTTTCCTTGTGACCGTGAGATTCATCACGATCGATTTCTTTCAGTATGTTCTTCTTCCTTTCAACTGTGTTAAATCTGTTTGGATTTCATTATATATGTTCCTTACTCGCAGTTGATGTTGTCTTTACCATATTGTTTATTTCTTCCTTATTCTGTCATGACTGCATTACAATTTCATTTTCTTCTAACTGATGTTCTTCGTTATACTTTAGTACGACCATTACTATAGCGAATGGGTTATGGTTTCTGTAATTGTTTGCTACCTTTCCTCTGCACCAGCTATCAGTGGGTGTAAGACCAATCTACACTTCTGAAATTCTGCATATGTCCTCTGCTACATCAGCCTCTCTTTTCCTTTTTTCGCTACCCCATCATGATTATCAAATCGCTGAAAGAATAGACTTACTTTGCCTCACTTTCCGCAAGTTATTTGATCACTGCCATTATCTCCTTTTTCGGTTTTCATTTGACTCCATGCCCAATGGATCATTTCCCTAGTTTAACCCCCAAACTCTAAAAATCCAAGACCATCATTTACCCATAAATCTGCCCACCATTTCACGCATACTAAAGATTATTTTGTGACATTTTTCGAGAGATCCCTCTCGGGTTGGGGGAGGGAAGCTTCCAATCCAAAGTGGTTCAAGGTTGCCTTGAGATTGATTTACTACAACCCATTTCAGTTTCGAGTGTCAACACCATCCATGAAAGAAAAGGCTTCACAACCAACACATTCATCAATGATCTGGTCGATGAACGGTATTGGAAAATTATCTTTGGGACATGCCTTGTTCAAATCATGAAAATCGATATATACACGAATCGCGCCTTGTTTTTTATTGACCGGCATAGGATTGGACACCCATTGAGTCAAATGGATAGGATAGATAAAACCTGCCTTTAGCAATTTCTCAACCTCAATCTTGATGGTTGCTTCTTTCTTGGGATTAACTGAATGAAGTTTTTGTCAAACAGGCTTTGCATCAGGATATGTTGTGATTTCATGTTCAACTATTTTTGGATCGATACTTGGCATTTCCTCATAAGACCAGGAAAAAACGTCATGGAATTCTTTGAAAAGATCCATGTAGATTTGAATCTCTTCGCGGGAGAAATCCACTCCAATGAAGACATTTTCCATGATGCCAGGGTTTCGGGAGATGTTGATTGGTATAGTTTCAGCGATAGCCGCCATATTGCCCTCAGCATAAATTTCATGTGTAGCTAAAATATTAATAGGACACAACTGACCTCCCGTCATGGTCACGGTGAATTCTCCTGCTTCGATTCAATTTAACTCTGGGAGAAAATATGATCCGTGATGAATATCTTCCCAAGGTTTTTCTGGACTAGTCATTGCTTTGATTACTGCTTCATCAGAAGGCAAGACTAAGTCTAATGAATCGACGTGAGTGAAAGAATATTGAGCCCAAATAGGCTCTAGAAGTGGATCTAACTCTTGTGCAGGAGTTGGATCAGTGTTAGCTGAAGCTTTCTGGAATAAATAGTAAATAGTATGCTACTTCACTGATAGACAAGGGCATGGACATGCCTGAGTGCCCTATCTCATCCATCTTGGCTGATGGGGAAGGAAGAATCCATGGATCCTCAAAGTAAGTCATGCAGAATGAAGAAATTTGAAAAATCTCAACCTTATGGTGATTAGATACAAATTTGTTATCGCCCTGAGGAGGTGGGTAATCGAAGGTACCCATCAAGGATGGGCACAAACCAACTCCTACGTTGATGACACCTGGTTGAGGATTATCAATCATCAGGACCTTGGATGCCCCCAAAGCTGGGTCAGGTATGGAGAAAGACAATTGATTGATGGTCACTATCTGGCCCTCATGTGGAAACAACAAGACCCAAAAAATTGTAGCAACCACAGCTTGCATAGCATAAGTCCAACTCCGTCCTAACAAGAGGTTATAGTCGAGGGGAGCATCGACTACCTCTACTTCGATGCACATGGTCTTCCCTCCTAACTGCACGGGGAAGGAAGGAATGATGCCATGTGGTCGGAATGAACGACCGTCAAAAGCAGTAAGGAGAATAGGTGATGGAGTCAAAATGGGTTGGCCAATGGCCTTCCAACATGCCAATGACATAATGCATGTCGAGGCACCCTCGTCGACCACCGTGCGGAAGATATTCCATGTAAAATTTTTCGTGGGGTAAGCCACTACTATATGAAACACTACGTGGTAAGGCAGACGAGGTTTTAAGTTAGTTGTATCTAACATGATGGTACTCAGATTACAAGTCTCAGTAGAGCCCAAAGCGGTTAACAAAGCTTTCCTTTGATAAGGGAAACTTTGGAGGACCTCCAAAAAAGACATCGCACAAGGGGTTTGTGATAAATCCTCCACCACAGAGTAGTTCTGGTCTGCCCTTGCATTTGGGTTATGAGAAGCCTTTTTAAATGCACCTTTTGGAATGCATGTCATTGTTTCTCCCAACGTCTTCTCAATCTGTAGAGGAAGAGATGGGAGGTCAGCTTCTTTGCCTTTCTCAGAAGTGCTTGGTTTACTATAATCGTGTGCTCTAGTTGATATGAAAGCATCACCCCTAACCATATATATGTTCACGGATGAGGGGTTGTTCGAAGGCATGCAGTTTTCTTGGCTGCCCCCTTATGTACTTGCAGAGGCTTGAGTTAGATTTTTCCCATGCTGAAATGGGTTCGTCAACACCGCCCGCTGTTGCTGCATGAAAAATTTTTGGGCCTCTGCAAGTCGAGGACATAGATGGGTCGGGTGGTCTTCCACGCACAAGTTGCAAGGATACCTCGCCTTCCATTTTTCAGTGTTGTCCCCGCCAACATTATCATTGGGTTTTTTATCTCCCTTACCCTTCTTTCGTTGTTTTTTCTTCTCTTCAGGCTATTGGGGGGCCTTTGGGTTAGTCGATTGCACTGTGTGTACCTCTGACGTTTGGGCAGGGGGAGCAGCCAAAGCAGTAGTTTGGCTGGCCACTATGTGTTGTATGGATAACTTTTGCAACTGCTTTGTCAATTGCTCAGTGGGCTTGGTTTGTGATGAACCGACGATACCATTGGCATGCGGTCCAACTCTCTGTCTAGTTTTATCCAGTATTGAACGTGGAAAATCTGGCAAGATGTTTTATAATAAACCAGACTGAGAATAGATGAGCTCAAACTGTTGAGCCCTCATAATGGCTTCTTCTTTAGAGAAAACTCCAGATGTCGTGACGTCTTTGGATAACTATGGGACCAAAGACTTAAGGAACCACTCAAGCAGGAATGTTGGTGGGACTGGTACTTTGATTAAACTCTTTCGGCGTCTCCATTCTTGGATGTGATCAGAGATATGGTCCACTGTTGTCTATTCAAAATTAGTGAGCAGATCTGTGCCAGCGTCGTATCTCATAGGTAACTGGAAATGGTTAAGGAAATCCATCACCACTTCACCAAAATAAGAGTATTTTGAGTGATCAAGCTCAATGTACCATTTCGTGAGACTCCTAATGAGAGTGTGTTGAAACAATCACAATTGTATAGAGTCACCCTTCAATGAGTTAGATGAACACCAAAGATGGAAGGTAGTCACATGATCTCTTGGATCTTCATAAGGCTTGGATTCAAACTTTGGAATGTCTGAAGGAAACTTCGTCGGCATAGGAGGCCAATGCGGATCATGACAAATAGGGTCATTCAACAACCTTGTCAAATATGACAAGTGTAAATTCACCAGGAAAGGTAGTTTGGGTTGCGGCTGATAACCTGGGAAAAAGGACATGGATTTCCCAAATAGGACATGGATTGTTGGGCATGCATTGTATTCGAAGGACTTTGGGAAGGATTACCCCATGACGGTCCCGTGGGGATAGGCATAGTAGTTTATCTAGGGTTCCATTGATTGTGGAAAGAATTACCCCAGGGTTCCTTGCCCTGAATTCCAAGGTCTTGTTAGGTTTGCCCCCTGTGCAAGAATAGTACCCTGCACAGGAGTAGATTGTCCAAAAATGGGGTTTCCCCCAGCTGGGAAAGCAGTTGAAGAGAAGGTGTTGTTACCAAATGTTATGTTCCAAGAAAACGATGTCGAACCTACCGGCATACTATGTGAAGGTGGTCCTTGACTCCCCGCTCCAAATAAACTATTGTGTGTAGGTTGCCCAGTGGATTGTTGATGAGAACCACCGAGTGAAGGGGACGAAGGAGATATATGACCTCCTGCGTAAGGAAAAGCATTAAAAGGGACATGAGTGCCCCCCATGTGACCTTGCAGAGAAGCGCTAGAGCTCCCTGCCCCCAGACCCAAAGTTTGTAAAGTGGAGTAGGACAGTACAGGACTTGTAACCGAACTAGGCATATCGTATGAGAATGGAGGGCCTATCGCACTAGGTGTGAAAGGGGTTGTGGCCGCAGCTAAAGACGGGTTCAGACCATTGTGCGAAGTAATTGTGGTTGAGACCATGGTGTCTCAGACCGACGACGGTAGGTTAGGAGATGATTCTCCTATGGTGACAACTGTGGTGGGAATTGAAGAATTCCCAAAAGGAGTAACAACATTTGTTTCCATTGCTGTGTGAGGCATTATCTGGCATTCGTGAAATTGAATTGGTACAATAAAAGGTGCCAAGAGATTAGTGGTTGAGGTTTCAACCGAGCCAAGAGCGGTTGCTTCAAGGTTCAAAATAGTCAATTCCTCTGGGGTTGTTTAGGCACAATGGTTTGTATCCCGGTCGCTTCAAAACACCCTTGTTGGTCTAGCTTCCGCCTTAATGGTGGTGGGGGTGGCTCCAGTGTAACTGGCGGCAGGCCAAGAAGACTTCGTGACCGGTGGAGCTTGGGATCCTCCACTATGTGAGAAGATTCAAGACACTCTAAGGTAGTCTAAACACTCAAAAGTAACACACACTAAGAAAAAAGTCCCTAGAAGATAAGACAAGCAAACACTAAATTAATTGGAAGAACAATTACAACAACCAACACTAGAGAAACTTACCAGTGCAAGTGCAACTCGAACACGGAAGCACCCTCCATGTATACTCTGCAAAGAATGGCCTGATGTCTGTCCTAGGTACCACAGTATACCCCCATAGTCACCTGTGTATGTCCCTAACAAAGATTGGCAACTAGGTTGCCAGCACGCGAACAGTCACCAGGCGGGTACAGTCGAAAGTCGGGTAGACCAAAATGAGCAGGGTATCGAGCCCAAAACTTGTCAAGGGTATCGAGATCAAATGGTCCAAAAAACAACTGAGGACCTTGAACATATTTGAGACCCATGAAGCCCCGTGGCAAATGCAAACAACGGAATCCCAAAACAAGCCCTCTATATGTGTTCTCCACTACGATTGGTCCAGCTTTGGAGGGGTTATATCCACTACCTTTCCGCACGTGACCTCGTGTTTATCCCCTGTGTTAGAGGGGGGTCCCAGATAAATTCCACGAAACTAGACTTAGACACTCCCTATCTCAGACTCCAATGTTTGATTTAAAATGTCCTTGAAGAGTTTCCTCTCCAACCTAATCCAAGGCCCTAGTCCTGAACTAGTTTGTGAACCCTACAAACATAAAAGTCTAGTAGATTTTAAATTTAGCGTTACTTTTATGTATTTTTCTTACGTCAACGGGTATGAGGGTGAAAATGATGATGTGTAAAAGACAAAAGTGAAAAATGAATAAAAAAAAGTTGGAAACAAAACTTTTACTGAATGCAAAATTTCAACAACTTTTCAAAGGAAAGAATTTTTTAACTTTTCTAAGATTTTGGACAGCAAACTCAAAGGAATTTCACTCGACTATGAGCTACTTATGATCTAAGTGAACTGAAAAAACTTATGAAAAAGAATTTTCCCTAGCTAATGATGCAGAAACACACTCTTCAACCAAAGAAGAAAATGAAAAGAGATTTTTTATTTATTTAAGTGCTAATAAAGCAAGAAAGGGAAAATACCGACAAGCAAAAAACCAAGAAAAACAATTCTGCCTTAAAGCGCAAATCGCC